>OMNW01009954.1:0-17977 GCA_900303245.1 Selene dorsalis | reverse complement strand
TATGCCGTCTCCAGTTACATCACACCTCGCCACATATCCCCATAAAAGCAGCCCGGCGGTTCTTCATCCATCAGCCTTGTCCGGACATGTGGCCGTGACACTGCCAGGTTGTCAAAAAAGCCTTGGGTGACAGATTACCCGTGGCACTGCCCTGCCCGCTTCAGCCTACGCTTGCACTCCATCCCCTCAGTGAAAGTTCAGTATCTGCCAGCACCGTGTATCTATCAACGTCGCCGTGGTAATTTACACTCTGGGGGGACAGGAACTGGGGTTTCAGTTCAGCGCTCTCAGATGGAGGAGGCTGAATACCAATCAGAGGTCTGACCTTTCATGGTCGTTCATCAAACGGTGTCCTCGCTCGGGGTCAAGAGTCGTGAGCTCCCGGTCTCTTCCTGTGGGGATTAGAGGAGAGTTATGAGCTAAAGGTTAAAGCGAGAGAAGAGAAGAGCAGCTCTAATCATTCTGCTCTGGAGTTGTGTCAGAAAAGACCGTCTTGGTTTTGTAGACAGATTTGTTTTTCTGCATTTATCCTTTGCGGTGAACGGAGGCTTATCTGACCTTTCACCCTGTAATCAAATTCTTGTTACACATCACATGCAGCTCTTAACATCCTAGACGAGATGGCGAAGCTGATAAGTCGTCTGTGTCTCTGCTCTCCGACTTGTGGGGATGTTCTGGCTGCTCTCTGCTTTTTCAATCATGTCAAGTGTTTTTCCTGGGCACTGCTCAGGGGCTGGCCAAGCACCGTCTTGGCCAACGGTAATCCCGACGAGAAGCCGATGACTAACTTTTACGGGAGCTGGGAAAGAACTTGAGCCAGGCCATTTTTGATTTTGGGGGGAAAAGAAATCAAGATGTGATCTGCTGGTTTACAGTCAGGCTTTTTTTGGGTTTAGTCAAATATAAGGGCAGACTTTTTTTAAACAATGCTCTCACACTATGTTTGTCCAGGCTGTCAGATTGATTGCCTTGGCACTGTGATCACAGATTGGAAAATGTATTTACCATAACCGCTGATCTTGCTTTTGAATACCTGTCATTGTGGCTTTTGACAGGTTAACAAATGAGACTTTGCATGATGCAGACATTGCAGTGATATTGGTTTTTAACAGCACCTTCTGACAAATCGATGCAGTAATGGATGTCTTTACCATGAAGACTAAGGCATTATTGAATAGAGACCAAAAGTGAATCATTGAAGAAGAGATAAAAAAAAAGGAAGAAAGAAAGGCGACATTGTAAAATGAAATGCATCCTAAGTGGATTTTGGCATTCAGTGGTGTATCCTGAGACATCTGTGACCCCAATCACGTCACAGTCTCTCTGTGCAGCTCAGAAATGCATTATGGTTCCCCAGGGGATTGAAGTGAAAACATCTTCCCTCTTTGTTTCAGAAGAGCAAAACAATTTAATCAGTGGGTGAAGGTCTGGATGTGGAGAAGCTGGGTGAAGCTTGGATCTCTCTCGCTGGCACATTTCCTTTTTACAAGCACCATGAAAATCAGATTCATTCTCTATCGGAAATATCCCCGCTGTTAAAACTGAAATTGGTCGATCCAAACCGGGATTTAAACAATTAAATATGCCACGGAGGAGTGACTCAAGTGAAGTGCCACAATGAAGCAGAGGATCAGAGAGTCTGTTGGTTGCAACATCTGTTACCTCTCTAGCTTGGTTTCTGAGGTTAACCGATAAATGCATCAGTATGGGATTGTCTTAAAGAAGTGTCCTTTCATCATCATTCAGACCATAGTTATTTGACTTGAAGTGCTAATCAACTGCCTTTATGAATGTTAATTGGGCACATGTTGTTTAACCCATATATGACACTATGTATAAAAGTATGAGTATAAACAATATCTCTATCAAACCCTGCAGAAAGTATAAAAATAT
This sequence comes from Selene dorsalis, assembly GCA_900303245.1. Classification (NCBI taxonomy): domain Eukaryota; kingdom Metazoa; phylum Chordata; class Actinopteri; order Carangiformes; family Carangidae; genus Selene; species Selene dorsalis. The sequence goes on along the minus strand of OMNW01009954.1, from coordinate 16,084 downwards.
GAAAAAAGAAATCTGCAGCCTGACGATACGCAGTTAAGGAGCACTGTTGTGTCGGTAATGTGCACATGCTTGTATCAACAGCCACTCGCATAGAAATAAATTTGATAATAAAGCTCTAATCAAATGTTATAACTACTGTCCAGCTGCAGAGAAAAGGTAGCCGCTAGCTTGAGAGCATTTAGCTGCTACGGTGACAGATGTTTCCTTTGGAGACTTAACTAAAGCAGGATGCTAACACAGGGCTAAAGGGGGAACAGGCAATTTAAAGGAGAAGTTCCGTTTGTTGCAACCTGGACCTTATTTCTTGCATAAAATACGTTCATTTACTCGCCCGAACAACGTTGGTGTAACTTGGAGTCCTTCGGAAGATATTTACATCCACTCGCGATCCACGTATATCCATATAACGGGAGTTGCTGGGGCAACATACAGCGTCTAAAGAAGACATTATCTGCAGCGAAACACGTTCATTTCATGTTGTTATGAATCACCGGCACTATTCCTTGTGAGCTCGGAGCGGCTCGGAGTTCTGTTGTTGTTGTTGTTGTTGTTCATCAGGGTTTTTTTTTTTTACCGGCTTTTCACTGACCTACGACCTCAATGACGTCACTTCCGTGCCACTGCCGAAGTCGTAGGTCAGCAAAGGTCAGAAAAGCCGGGTGAAAAATCCCGGAAGACAACAATAACTACAACACAACTCCGAGCCGCTCCGAGCTCGCGGGGGAATAGTGCCGGTGATTCATAACAACATATTGGTGATGAATGAATGATTGAAGATGAATGAACGTGTTTCGCAGCAGATAATGTCTTATTTAGACGCTGCATGTTGCCCCGGCAACTCCCGTTATATGGATGTACGTAGATCGCGAGTGGATCTAAATATCTTCAGAGGGACTCCAAGTTACACCTGACTTGTTCGGGTGAGTAAATGAACGTATTTTATGCTAGAAATAATGTCCAGGTTGCAAAAAACGGAACTTCTCCTCTAAATTCAACAAAACACTAATGTTGCTCTATCTCTGAATAAGCAGTCAATGTTAGGACCCTGACAGCTAGCTTAGCGGTGACAACTCACGAAACTCTAGGCTTCACAGAACAAAACCAGTCATCACTGTAGTGTTACCTGTAACGAGCTAAAAAGCTAAAAGACACAACAAGAGAAGTGATCAGGGTTTACCACCTATTTTTGGGAGGCAAACCGCTTTCTGGGCCAAGCTAACATTTCTTAACCCCAAATAGTATAATGATTAATGGACTGCTGCTTTTCGCTGACCACACAGTGTTGCATGATATTTCGATTGAAAACATTAATATAAAGTTTATGTTTCCTCAAACTACTACTTTTTAAAAGAAAAAAAACATGTTTGGAAATAGGTATTAGACCACAGCAGTGCTGTGATGTTTAAATTCGGCAGCTCATCAAACATCACTGTTCACTTGATGCTTGTATTTAATCAGGTTCCACCAAGAGACCATATAATCTCTGAATCATCTCTGTTATTGATTAAGGCTCATGTTGTCTTTAATGGGTTGGCACTTCCAAAGCTGACTGTGTTACATTTCAGCTCACTCTTGTAAATGTTGCCAGGAATTGAATTTCCCTCTATTTATATGTATAAATCATAACATACACTGTCTCAAGGTCAGGGCCTTACAAGCAAGCAATTTTGGACAGTTGAGGGGAAAATCCCCTTTTTAACATGAAACTGGACTCGGGGTGGGTGGCCAGCCGACTGCCTTGACCCGATTGGTTGAGAAAAGAGAAATAGGGGAGAAATTCTTGTTCCTTTTGTGGAATAATTACCTAAAACATGTGCCCCAGTTGTGTTGAGGCTGTTTAAGTTACACTATGTGCTCGGAGCGGACAAATATTGAGGGAAGAAGTAGGCTAATGAAATGAGCGAGTAAAATGTCTTTGACTGAGGTGTGTGTGTGCAGTAATACTGTTGAGGTGTAAAAGCTTGTGCCTGTCAGGAGGAATTTTCACTGTAAGTGTTTTAGAAATGAGTAACATCGCCTCGAGACGAGCAGAAAGTTAAAATAAACAAAGTGGTGTTGATAACCAATGGAAAAAAATCTTCATGAATAATAGTTTGAGATGGTTTCGAGGTAAGAGGCGCTGAACCAGATTTGCGTACATGGGAGGATTATGTGCTTTTTAGGATGAACGGGCAAACCTCACGAAAAATGTGGTTTGGTGGTGAAAGCTCATCTGGTTGGGGATTAACTTATTCTTTTATTTGCTGACCATAAGAGTGATGCATTGTGTTTTTGCAGTCTCTAGCCTCCTTAAATTTAGGGGTTTAAGGGTTCAGGCGACCATTCAAACAATAGGAAGGCGGGAGGAAAGAGTCTCTTCTTGATTAGTAGCAGATTTAATTCACGTAAGCACTTAGTGGTCAACTCAGCAGATGTGGCTTTGAAACTGCTTTATAAGCCACAAATGAAGGCTTCAGAAACCAGTATGTTGAATGGGCTGATTTTAGACGTTCTCTTAGGGTTTATAATGGTGTCCAGTTCAGTGCTTAAGGAAAGAAATAGAAGCAGTTGTGCTGAAGACGGGATGAAATGTTAAAGCCTATCTCCTTGTGCTGGGATGTGCTCCAGCTTCTGCAATCCTTAAAGGGGCAGGAAAAACACTCCTCTGGCAAACAGAGCAGCCTGCATGACTTGTTCTTCATAATGAAAAAGTGGTGAGGCATACACAACCCAGTTTTCTTTCAGAGACATTTTATGAAGGATACTGTCATCATAAGCAGAATCTCTTTCATTAATAAGACGAATCCCCTTCATGCACAGTTCTAAGGTCTGCTGCACCTTGAACTTTTGACTTAAGAACATGCTGAGGATTGGAGGTTTCCTCCCACTCAGTATCCCTGCTTTAATGATGCACACTGATGTGGCCAGGGGATTTGTATTTTTGATTTTGAGGTGTCTTTTCTCCTAGCACTTGCTCCAGTTACTTTCAGGGAGTTTTTGAACATTTTTTTGGAAATAATCAGATTATAAGAAAAGCTTCCAGCCAGAGGGGGTAGAGTCACAGGGTTATGGTCACAATCCCTTATTGTGTGTGCTGGATGAAGTCTGGTAGCATTCATAGATGAAACATAATGTTCATTTTGGTCAATTACATTATTTGACAGGGCCTGGTCATTGTCAGCGTGGTGTATGAAAAGCAGACTTTGCTCAAGATGATAAATAAATTGATAAAATCTTTGTTTTTGTTAGTTGTAGTCATAGAATGAGGACTTTGATGAATTTCTCCACTACGCTTAATAAATCTAATACCTCACAGGATCTCTACAAGCGATGGATTTGTTTATTTTTAGGTTGTCGCTCCTTGTCCCAGCAATACACACTGCTGGTTGAGGCTGTTGCTAACCCTTGGCTGGCCTTTATGCTTACCAGGCCACAGTCGACCCACCCGTCTGCCAAGACATGACCACCAAACCTCAGTCCCACGACCCTCCCTGTATACACTCCTTATGTAGATCCCAAAACATGGGTATCCACAGGCAACATTGCCAGCATCCTGGATGTTACACAGAGCCAAAGCCGTACATTTATCATGTAACACCCATGCTAGATTTGGGAGAATGCAATCCGCAGAACCGCAGATAAAGTGCTGAAAACATAGTCTCGCAAAGCTTCTTATCTGGCCAACTGCATGTGTTCATCGTGCTCTTCTTTAACTGAGACCCTTCATAACTGTGTTCAGCAGTGTGGGGTTAAATTTCCACCACAGTGCACTAAACTCACTTTGTAAGCAAAGCTCTTTTTTGTGGCGTTAGATTACATTTGGAAGGCTGGCATCCGCTTTTCCCCTTTAAACTACAAGGTGGACTAAAACAACTTAGAGCAGTTGGGGTGTAATATAAAACCAAGCCCAAGCTGGTGATCACACGAATTTCAAGCAGTTACCCTCTCTGCCTTTTGTAATCAATATCCATTCAGTATCGTCTTTCAGTGACTGTGAAGTTTTTTGTCTGTGGCTCAGAACAGCTGTCAGAACAGAAAATCAAATGGGTGTTTTTTTTTTTGTTTGCTACACTTGAGAAAGCGCTCGTGTTTCGCTACAGCCGGCATCAGTTGTGACTGTGAAAAGCACTCTAAAGTCAGCAGTGACTTTCATGAACCACTCTGGATCTGCATCTGGAGTGGCCTGTTTGTACATCAGGTGTTTGTGCACTGACTGTCTCTCTGAAGCTGTCGTTAGTGGATGGTGTAAATGATGAGGCGGATGGAGAAGGCTGGTTTGTACGACCTCTGTGCTGCACATGTTTGTTTTCTGAAGTTATTGGAAGGTGTTGGTAGGTTGGAAGCAGAGGAAGTCTGACGTGGTCAAGGCAACATCTGACATGAGATGTTGATGGGTTTGGTCTAGGCTCAACTTAAATAGGTTGAAATTTAGAGAAAGTTAAACTTTAGAAGTGTTGGCGGGTGAATTTTGTTGGGCCAGGCTAAGTTAGCTGTTTTCAGTTTTTATGTATCCAAGATTTGCTGCTGACTGCACCATCATCTGTTCTCTCAAGTAGCTAACTCTGTCTATATGACATTTTTAATATTTAAAATTATTGCTAATACTTACCTTCAGAAAGTTTAGTAAATGAAGAGCTCAGTGAAAGCTACACATAAAATATTGTGTAAAATGTAATGGGTGTTTAAGCTCTACTAACATTTTAAGACGACTGCTTATCACCTGAAGCAATAACGTTTTCCAGCAGCCTTATGCCTTATGCATTCAGCTGAGTTGGAATAAATTGCTCGAGAAAATAAAATGATATAATACAGTTTCTTGTGCTGCCAAACTATTTTTTCGCTATATTGCAATAATGTGACAAGGTAAAAGTCATTTTTCAGTGCACGCTATAATGAAACTCCCATTCATCTCAGCATGGGACACTGAGACTGTGCTGTGCCTAATTATAATTCTAAGTGCCAGGTGCTTCCCAAAACCAGTACCAATAGAGATTCATTAGCTCAGCAGCATTGTCCATGAACCTTAGCTGAGCGCTACGCACACTCTTTCCATCTTCATGCATGGCTACTCTAGCTAAATCTTGTAAAATATACTAATATGCATAAGGCTTTCTGGGTCAGAACTGGGCCAACGGTGGAGTGGCTGGTGTGTGGGGGGGGGAATCAGTTTGTGCTTCTCACCTCATAAAAACCTGAGAGGGGGAGATTGAGAGAGTTGGTGTGAGGGCTTTAGGGATTTAAGGTTCAGCAGAGATCAGATGACAGCCCTGCTAGCTTTACTCTAGAGTACAGTTAGTGTTTGCTATTGTGATGTAGGAGGAGTGAAGTGATTATACTGGACGGTTTGTCGCTCAAGTGTGGTACAGTTACTGTTTGTTTGCCCTCATTGTCTTCATAGCATGATGTCGGGCCTGGTTTTAAAGGAGTTTGCTGAATGGAGGAGGAAGACATGGACATCAACCACTGAGCAACAGCAATCAGTCCCCATGTCTTCTAAATATATATATGTTTTCTTATCTGTCCAAATGATCTGTTTCTGGATGGATACATGTTTTATAAACCATATGCTGTGTTCATATTTCATTCCCATCCATTTGATTTACTCTGCAGGGAGAGATAGCCTTACTCCATTTCCTGTTTCCTCCCGATAAACGCCTGTAAGCGGACGACCACAATAGATGACACAGATAGAGGAAGTGCGGAGGCCTCAGCACAGCTGTTTTGTTGTGCTTCCAGCTCAGCGACTGTCAGGTCCAGAGGCATTATGTTTTCAAGTCGTCCCTCTGTCCATCCCATTCTCATGAACCCAACATCTCAGCAACATGATGAGAGAATTTCTTTATTTGGCTCAAATATTTACACAGGACCAAGGCTGAACTAACTGATTACAGTGGTCAAAGGTCAAGGTCATTGTGACCTCAGGAAACGGTTTCAGCGTTGATATCTCAGCAGCACCTTGAGAGGATTTGGTACAAACATTCATCAAGGTCAAAGACAAAAATGGATAAGATTGCTGATTAAAGTTCATGGTGACAGTTTGTAGTCTTATTCTGATTAGTTGGTTGTTACCATGGCTTTATTCTGATTGGTTGGTTGATTTTTTGGGGGGCGGGCTGCTCAGTGAATTGCAATGTAACCAAAATTACAGGAGTTGCAGTTTCTTTGGTCAAGTTAAGAATGTGTCACGATGTTGTTGTACATTGTTAGAAGTGCAGAGACGCACCGACCAAAAAATCATACAAACTTCCAATATGATGTTTTTTTTGCATCTCGTGCAGTTCTTACTTCATTTGTAGCCAATGTGTTGGTTGATTTGTACTTGACTGCTGATTGGTTAGTTGGTTTGGTTTGTCTTATTCTTATATGGCCACTGATCCATCCCATTTCCATGAACATGATATCTCAGTAACCCACAGAGAGCATTTTGTTAATATCTGGCACAGTCACTTGTTGGAAAGACTGGGCTGATTTTAGGTTTACAACCACACGGCAGTAATTCAAGCCTAAATTTGTTGTGGCAAAGTTGCACAATTAAAGAATGTGGAAATTTCTGCAAAAAAAACAACAACTATAGATTTGTTCAGTTAGAGGGAATCTCCATGACTGGATGCTAAGCTGCACTCGGTTGGAAAGTGGATTGTAATTTCCTGTTCGACCATATAGCCGCAGTTTTTTGTTTTGTGGTACATCATTTCCTGCCCAATCGAAAACACCAGCTCATTCAGGTCTGGCTCAGTTGGGAAGTTATTATTCTGTGTTCAGAACCATAAAGCACATCATCCTTCAAGTTAACTATCCGCCCTAATTATGTAGGCAGGGTCAGGGTATATTTAAGGCAATTTTCCCATTTTGATGCACTGCCCTTTTAAGCATTACCCAGTACTCCGAACCCCTCATTTCTGCTCAGCTTGTCTCGACGTGGGAAGAGTGTCTGGTTTTTCCAGGTACCTGGAGTTTGCTCGAGATAAGGTGAATCACAGTTTAAGTAAACATGGCAGGTCTTACTGCAAGCAACCCACACTGGAAGACAGCCTTGATAAATGGGAGAAATCTGCATTTGATAATAGCCGTTCTCCCACCTCGGTCGGCCCGAGATAAACCAGCCGCCGTATTTATCGTTCTGCAGAAGGCAATTTGTTTCTCACCATCATATTGATATTCATGGATCAATGGCTAGGAAAATGGTAAGGCTATACTGCTTTTATGAAGAGCTATGACAACGCTGTAATTTATTTTTGATGCATTTTGCGGGGGAAATTTACCACAAAGCACAGTTTTATCTCGCAGTTTACTCCTTCAATTTATTGTTATCTTTTAATCTGGTGGACTGAATTGAAGGTCGCTGAATTATGCATGTTGTGCGTTTGAAAAGAACATGACCAGTTTGTGCTCTGTGGTGCATTTTCTCTTTCATTTTGATGAGAAACATGCAGCAGGGAACACGGACTGTCGATTCTTTGATTGGGTGCCCCCCTGCCTAAAAAGACATTCAGTATCCAAGGGAATCGGTCTTTCTTTTTCATGTGAAACTGAACCAAGGAAACATCTATGGTTGTTTCCACAGTTGTAGCCACAGATTAGAAGTCACCACTGAGTGACACGGTGCCAGCTCATCCACCAACTCCACACATTTTCCCTCGAGGCTCCCTCATTACCGTGACACCACATCCAGTACATCCATTACCGAGAAGGCTGACAGCAGCAATTTAATCTTCACTCTTTGTCTTCACTGTTTGTTTTCCCCGCTTTGACCAGCAACATCTTCTTACCGATAGCGTTATCAGAAGGAGAGACATAGGCTGAACCATGTGACGTCCTTGTGGCAGACAGGGAGAAGATATTTGTCTGGGAAATGAAAAGACCGGTCCTCTCTCGCCTCTCGCATGATAGATACATGCTATCGTTTGTTTTTCGAATGAAATGGCTTCCCAGTGTTTCTGCTCCAAACTATTTGTTCTGCAGCTGTGGGAAAGTTTAAAGAAAAACCAGACACTTGCTTTCTAGCAGGGCAGTCAGACGAGGAGATAGATGCCACTCTCATGTCGTATGTGGATTTTTTTCTAAGTGGGTATTAAACCGTTCCTGTGAGCAAAGCCTCTTCTCAGTCAGTAAATGTGGAGCGAAAAGGGAAGTGTTCAGTTTCTTTCTGTCAGTGCCTCTCAATGCCTGTGATTTTATATGTATATCTCGAAAAAATAAGATGAACAACTGGACTACAAACACTTGTAACCCAGTCCACCATGCAAATGTCATGATGCTGTAGTATGACATCATGTCTGCTTGTCCCTCCAGTCCATCTCAGGAGGGAATATGCTACTTTTATGATGTTATACGATGCGTTTTATGGATTCGTAATGGAGTTTCCTGCTGCATTTTAAACAGAGCCATATATTTTGGAAACCATGCTGATAGTTTGACAAACTTGGATCATATTAACCCCCCTCCCACCTGCTCCCCCCACCCGGGAAGTGCATTTCACATATTCTATTATTGCATTGGATTCTGTCTCATAATTCATATAAGCAATAATTTTTTATGCCTGCCTTTGTGCCATTGATATAGTTTGTATTGCTAAGTTGTTTCAGAGTTGAATGAAAACATGGCTTGAGTTAAAGTACCTCTGAATCACTTTAGCCAACTGTAGCTTTGTCCTGATTTAAGGGTCAAATGGATGGGGTTTGAGCCTTTGGGATGACTTCATTAGCTCCAATGTGAGAGTCAAGTTGAGGCAAATGGTTTCGTTGTACCAGCCGTGTTCAACAGATCACAGATCAGAATTTGAAAAGATCTTAGATAATTAGCAGAGATCATTGAAAAGAAGACAGATTTGGTTGGGGTTGGCCCCCGTGGTACCCCTCTATAGCTGCCGTTTCTCTCTGGCTAATGCTGGAATGTGACAACTGGTCACGGCAGAAGAAAGGGAGGTCTATTCTGGATTGGATACAGTCCTGTATGGTCTTTTAGCGCGGCATACTAAATGCTGCGTGTGAATCTGACCGCTGAAGACTTTTAAAGCGGTGAGAGGCCTATAGCTGCTCCAGAATGTGCCACTGCAGGCTGTTATGTGTATATTCTGTCTTTACGTACAACGCAAAGGTACAAATCCTCCACATTCTCAAACGAGCCACATTTTTTTTTTTTTTTTTTAAAGTTGTGATCGGATTACAAACCAATTCTGGTGGAGTATTAAAGTGTTTTTTTTCCTTTAAATCAGAGACAGAAGGCTTTTGAGCAGAAACAGAATGCTGCTTTGTTTCTCCAGCTGCTCCCCTGGCAGCTCTGCACCAGTCAGATCCTCCGCTGGCTCTGTGATTTGTCATCAGCAATTAAAGTTGTCCTCATTATAATCTCCACAGCAGATCAAAAATGATCCGGTTTCTCAAAAGAGCTCTGAAGTTTGAGCAGTTGTTCGCTCTCCACAACAGACCGCCATCACGAATATATAGAGCCCTCATATCCGCATTTGATTAGCCCTCAGCGAAAGTACTCTTTACTTTTTTATTCCTGTGTGTCAGAGGAGCACTATTGTTCAATTTTTGAAGTTTGACTTTGACTTGTTTTCAATTTTTTTTTTTGTTTTTTTTGTGGTGAAGACTGTGAGAAAAGGAACGATTTTCCTTGGAAAGGAGCAGCAGATCCAGCTGGACGTGGCCAAGGTTGGCCGTGCTGTTGGTGCTCTGCGTCCACACCTGGTGCTCCTCATGTTTGAGCGTAAATTTGAACATGTGCTCATGCAAATTATTACTTCTGGACTGAGGTGAAAAGTGAGCCGAGAACATTGGCAGTCCTTTCTGAGCCGTGACTCTTCACGACCCACTGACATTCAGCTATTCCCTGTAGAGATAAATCAATGCCAGGCACCGTATTTGTCCCCAGTGCTGGAGTTGTCGTCACCACCCCTTCCAATTTTAATTCAAGTAAGGAAAGAGCAGGCTTCCATAATCATGAGTATAAGCGGGTGGAGGTTCACGTTTTTATAGGTCACTGTGCCAACACCCGCAGCTTTTCTGGAACTAGGCCAGTTGAATTGATTGTAGGGGCAGAAGGTGGAATGAATTAAAGAGGTGAGGGAGAGGGAGTTGTACCTGGCGCTTAGAAGAGACACGATCACGTGCCTGATGGTGAAAGAGTCCGTCGGTGGAGCTGTGATGGCAGCCTCGGCACGATATTTGGACAGAAAAATTATTGCCACATTTTCCTAAAGCAATAAGTTTGAATGAATTCTTTGTTTGAATTAACTTGACGCAGCCTACGTGTCCTGCCCGTGTTTGAAATCACTCCCAATTTACCACATACGTACTACAATTTCCTGTCGTATATTTTGAGTGCCTTTGATTTCCGACCAACATAAATGTAGTGTCAGATGGTCAGTAGACAATTTTAGATTTTTTTCCCCCCATATTAACACTTTGAATTTCAAATGTAATGGAACAGGACTTTTGCTTGTTTTTGTATATTACAGTCAGACAGGGAAGCAGCAGATTCAGACCACACTAAAACAGGATAATTGCACCTAAATTCCAGCGGAAGCAACAGTGTTGTATCTGCGGCAGGGAGCTGAGATACGGGAACATCTGTCCGGAATTTTAAATCATATCCCCGGCCCGTACACAGCTGTGAGATTTGTATTGTTTGGCTAAGCCAGAGAACAGCGCTCACCCGCTTTTAATCAAGCATCACATTTATCACCGTGGATGCAGACGACTCAGGGAGGCCACCCTAATTACCCGTCCGCAGTCAGACGCTGTAATTAACTGCCGAGACCACGCTAGATGCAGAATTTTTGGACAGGCTGATTGGCTGCTCATTTGTTTTCTTGCTTACGACGTGCTGGAGGTGTTTTTCTGTCTGGATCCCACTGGTGGGATTCATGGATGGATGGATGGATGGTGTTAAAGTTGGCTGCTGTTTCACTGATAAGAGCTGGATGTGTTGAGAAAGCTACATGGATTTAAGAAACCATATAAGTCTCACTGCTCCGGGTTATTGGCTCATTTTAATGTGTTTCTCATTATGGTACCCCACAGTACCGTACGGTATGGCATAAGGTATATTTACTGGGTGAGACATTTTTAAAATACCTTTAAATTTCTCATAAGAGCTCCTATCTTAATGCATGAGGGGCAAACATCTGTATGTAAGGAGCTTTGTTCCAAGCAGTTCCTGGTGGTCTATGGGTTGTTCACTGTAATTTACTGTTGAATTCAACTGTTACCACCCCCAACCCCGGGTTTCCTGCTTTATTCAATTTGACTGCATTAGGTTTTTTTTTTTTTATGGTACTACATACACAACATATCGTCATAAAAGCGTGATTATTTCCAATTAATTTCCCTGAATCCCTTAACCTCCAACCCAATACTGTGTCTATTATATTTACGCCCCGTGGGAGCACAGAGCATTACTTTTATTAGCCATTGATTTCCCGTAGCCTTCCCCCTGGTGGGGCTGAGGATTCATCAGAGCCCTTTTATCGACACCATCACTCAGGGAGCGCTGTGGTGGGCTTGGTCACCTTTTTGTTTTTTAGCTGAGGCGGCAGTGGTGGCGTAGTTGTCAGATCACCTCTATTTTGTGCAAGCGGCTAATGGGAAGTGATCAATCAATCACTTAGATGGAGATAAAGACTCGGCAATCAATCTGGTGAAAAATAGATGAAGGCGCCGCACTCACAGTGATTGGGTTCATAATTTTTTTACCACTTGAAATGCAGAGTACAAAAAATGTCTTGGTGAAAATATCTCATCTGACGACAGTGGACTGGTTTTTAAACTTGAAGTTTCATCTCCAGATCAGATGAAATATTGAATAGCTCGCCATCACAGGAATATTTTACAGCTTTCTTACTGATAATAATAGATATTAGAAATATTGCCCCTCTCATGTTTATTTCTTTAAGCGAGAAACTAAAAGGTGGTTAGTGGAGATTAGCAGAAAGCCGGGAAGTAATTCTTGGTGAAAGCTAACTCCTGGGAATACCAGTGTTGATTTTACATTGTTCCACTGTGTGCTGATGAAACAAATGGGATGTAATGTGTTAATTAATGAACTTAAAAGCTGTTAGATCTGTTTGTGGACTTTGGACGGAGCCAGACAAAGTGTTTGCACCTGCTTCAAGTCCTGTGCTAAGCTAACTGCCTCCAGGCTCTGGCTGAAAGGACAGGCCTGAGAGCCGTATAAATCTTTCTCTAATTAAGAAAACTTAACAAATCATAAATCTCTTTCCTGCCGTGTCGATAATTTTCAGTATTCAATACAAGTGTAATTTTTAAACCTACAACAGTCCCAGTATTTGGAGGTCCAGGGATGTGAGTCAGTGACCATTACAAATTCCCAATGCAGCACTGCACATCTTTTAAAGCGCGCTCCATTCAGTGATTGTTCCGGCCTCCAGCTGCTAAATTCCTGGCTCTCACTCAGCGCTTTTCAGACTAATAAAAGTGAGACCATGTTTGATATTCACTTAAAGGCCATAAAACTGGTATAAATAGCCGTTTATTTGTCTAACTATTGATTTCAAGTCATTGTCGATGTCTGTTTCAGTGCAGACTGTACATTAACAGTGAGCATGGTGAGTTGTCTCTGGCCTTTTTCTGGAGTTCGCTGTTCAGCTAATCAGGAAACCGGCTTCACAGGGGGGACATGAAAGAAAGTCCGTGGCCTGACAAAAGAGAGACAGCCAACTTCCTGACGCTTTGCTCAGACTGTTTCAGCCTCTTTGAAGCCGAGAGCCCCCGGAAGAAATCTGTTTGTCCCGATTGGGACTGAGGATGTAGAAGAGACTTTATCTTAATCAGCTCGGAGTTGAAGCTGTTGATGATGAAGCTAAAACAGCTGGATTTTCAGTGATGAGGAGCAACTATACAGACGTGTGCCCCTTTGATCACATCGCAATTAAAGTCACAAATTCTTATGTTACTCAGTTGGGCGTGGGCCAGATGTTGAAGTGAGTGGAACGTAGAAATGTTTGTAACTGTAACCCACTCCCTCTGCATAGCTGCTGCCTCCAGGCACCTCTCCACACTCTCTTTTTGTGTTTCTGGTGAGTGAGTGATGATGCTCTGTGTGAAACCATGAACACAGGGGGCTCTGGATTGTGGTTGAGACCTTGGTAGCACTTTATTGGCCGAAAGACAAATCTCATCTCTGCAGCTGTGGCCCTCACTGGCTCCGAAACCTTACAGGATAGTAAAGTAAACAAAGCACATTCCACTGTAAAAATAAACTATTTGAAGCTGAAATCAACATATAACCTTAAAATAAAGATAAGCGTATGTTTAGAAAACCACAGCACTTGGCAAAATGATTTACTATCAGGCATTAAATGACTGAATAAAACATACAAACAAGTTCTCAACCAATGTACAGTTAACTAGCCAACAAAACAAGAACTCACCACTCAATCTTAACAAACTCTGTGCTCCTGATATTTTATGGTGATATATCCTGCCTTTGTTTACCTTACAAGGTAGTGAAAGTTAACTCACAACAACATGGAGCCTTTACAAGTATCAGAACTACGGTGTCTCGGAGGGGTCGGAAAGTAAAGAACGCTGGATTCTCTAAGGATTAGACAGCACAGCACCATGACCTAGCAGTGTATGCTAATGCCCTTCAACATTATCCTCCCTCTTTCATCAAGTTGAATGAAGTTATTCTGCATTTTTTGGAGCACTGTGTGTTCTTTAGTTGCTCTTGTGCAGCTTGACAATGACAGGAAGCTTGATTTCTATTCATAGCTTTCACAGCTTTAAACGCTTTAGACTAAATTCACATTCATTGAAATCTCCTCCTATTAAATTGTAACCGCTCCACATTGATGCTTTTATTATCTGCTGTTGAGACAAATCAACACTGACTAACATATTTTGACTCTTTTAAGGCTTTTTACTGACAAAATTATTAGTTGTTCACAAATAATATCAGCAGGTTCATTCACAAAGAAAATAGTCATTTGTTGTAGAATGATATTAACTGTTTGACAAATTGAAAGTTGTTGTATGTTAAATCCATGATAAATGGCAACAGATAACATAATAAATGAGGTAATATAGACAGTGACCAAAAACTGACATTGTTACTCTGACTCCAAATAGAAAGTCAAATATCTATGTGAGAACATGTCCTGCAGGCCTGCATGTAGGAGTGAACCCGTGCACCTGTTGTGTGTGAATGAGCCTGTGTGCATTTTGTGCACATTTATTGTGCACTGCAGACAATGAGGCATGACTCAGTCTTATTTTCATTGTCATGCAGAGCTCCAGACAGAGGCGACACACTGTCTTCTTCTTTGAGATGTTTGTTCAAGTGTTGTATATTTACCACAACAGGGAAGCCGGCTGCATCCACACAGTATATATTCCCTCAATAAACACTTGATCAGCAAGCATTTCCTCAGAGGAAACATACAGCCGTCGCATGGATCTGAGAGCAACAAATAAAATATTAACCTTTGCTGTAGTAGCTGCAGCTGTTTAGCAAAAAAAAGAAAATCCACGTCTAAATCCACTGACTGCTTTGTGTAATTTAGTGTGCCACACACTAATCTTCAGATGAAGACTTAAAGTAAGTCATTTAACTGGTCTATTCATTTCCCCAAACTTCTCGCTGGTTATTCTGCACCCTTGGGAAAACTGCTGGGAGCTGCAGGATGGGCTATTTTTAATCAATGAAAAGATGAATCCAATGAACTGAGCAGGAGAGAGGAGAAAAAAATGTAGGTTAGTGCTTTGAATACAAAGCAAGTTTCATCCTCAGGTTTATTTTCAGTAATATTTTAAAAGACGATGAAAATCTTGCCAGCGTTTTTCTTCTCTCTTTTGTTTTTTCTGATCGGTGCCCAACTATGTTGAACACCACCCAACAGCAGTTTATCACTGTTCACACGTTTTGAAATGATGTGGAAAGAAACAAATAAATGTATCTGCGCTGGGCGTAAAATCTGCCAAATTAATGTCAAATTTAGTCGGGAAGGGGAAGAGCACAGCTAAGCATAAATCTTTCACAACCAGGCCGCTGGCAGTACGACAGGGTTTTTATGAATGCTATCTGGACATTTATGCATTTTCCCCTCTCCTCCCATATTCGTGCCACATTTGCGTGGGACGGAGTGTGGGAAAGCGGTGGTGCCACTTCAGCTCGGGGTATTGTTCTGCCAGTGGTGTGGTTGACGTATGATGTTTGAGCACACCCTTAATGCTCACTTCCTGACCTTTCAGCATACAGATACACAAACTAAACAGATACAAGGAGTTGATAAAAAAAAAAAAAAGAAAAGAAAAAGAAATATGCTTTTAGTGCTTTTTATGTATCTATGTGGAGCCACTACTAAAGGATGAAGACATGAAATCATACAGGAAGAGCTCTGGTTCCTTTTCAACATCTCAATCTTTCATCTTCACTATCTCCTCCTTGCCTGCCTGTGCTGTGGCCACATACTGGCAGGATTATAGAAGCTGATGATGAGCCAATGAGTGAATCACTCAGGCCAGCCAGCAAGTGTGATGGCGTTACACACGATTATTCAACCTTGCATTGTGATGGATGGGTAGGCACCCCTAGGACTGAAAACAGGACCAGATCTCCATGTGCTCAGTTGACTCATGTGGTGTGGTACAATATGCTCCCTGCAAGAGTGAATGCTGGAGTGAAATTTATGCTTTTTTTTTTTTTTTTTGTTCATACTCAACCAGCTGTGGCGTGTGCTGGGGGAACAAAGCCCTGAACTGTGTTTTCCTGCCAACTGCAACACCACGTGGAATGAGGACTCTGCATCATATAGATTACAGGTTGTGTGGTTCACAGTGTGAGTGTGGAGCCCTGAGCGTGCGCGCACACACACACACGCACACACACACACACACACACACACACATTACTGTATGGGCATCATAGTGAGCTCCAGGTAAGTGTGGAGATGGAGTCCCGGTTCGGGTCCCGGTTCCGGTTCGGGTTCCGGTCCCGGTTCCGGTCCCGGTTCGGGTCCCGGTCCCGGTCCCGGTCAAGGTTCGGGTCCCGGTTCCGGTCCCGGTTCGGGTCCCGGTCCCGGTCCCGGTTCGGGTTCCGGTCGCGGTTCGGGTTCGGGTTCCGGTCCTACTCCGGGACC
>OMNW01009953.1:0-11201 GCA_900303245.1 Selene dorsalis | reverse complement strand
GGGGGGGGTGGTGGGGGGTCAGATTAGTGCTTCTCTGGTGTGTACATGTACTGACAGGGTGTGGTAATGAGAAAAAAAGGAACCTCCCTCCCCCAGCCCAAATCCTATCCCCTAGTTTAATAGAGGGAATTCAAATGGAACTGCAGATAGAGATGCCGGGCTTCTTTATCTGTTCTTTTCAGGTGGAGGGAGTGACCATGTTTTCTTCAGTTTTAGCCTCAATGGTCAGATGCAGTAAGGGATTAATGCGATCAAAATGTCAGGCATCCAAAACAGGAGCAGAAAATGACAGAGACATTTTTGTTGTATTCTGAATGACCACTTTGTTGTTTCCAACAAAGGAAAAAAAAGAAAAGATTTCTTTTCTATGCCCAAAGATGAAACGTTCTCCATTCTGCTTCCTGCTGGTTCGGTTGGTTTTGGCCTTTGTCCAGCGGATCCAGCACTGCCCACTGCCACCCAGTGTGCGGCCCAAGGCTTGGTGTCAGTCGCGATACAAGAGCCTGACCGCCGGTGCCCTGTCTCTGCCGCAGGGCCGAAGAGCTCCTTGCCCCCATGGATTTTTCATTTGTGGATCTTGCAGAATCAATGTTCTGTTTTGCCTTTCCAGACAGGAACCATGGATCAGCATTTCCTTACACCACTCCTTATCTCGTCATGGTTTCATGTGTGAGTATGTGTGCCTGTGTGTTCATGTGTTTCTTATTTTCCTTAACCTTTCCCTACTCTGTCTGCCCTCAGGAAACCGCATCCTCCTCTGCCATTTTTTTTAATCCTTCTTCCCTTCATCTGCCTTCTTTTTATATGTGTGCATTTCTGCCATGCCTGAACAAGTGGCACCAGCTGCTGAAGAAGAATAAGGCTCACGTTCAATATATTTTTCTTATCTAATCAGCCAACCAACAGGGTATTTTAACACATTTATTTATATAAACAAAACTCTGGAGCCATCCTCTCATCCCGGCAAAGGTCTGCAGGCAGCAAAGGGAATAACTGGAGCTTTGCAGAAAGCTGTGGAAAGTAGGGCAGGAGTCCCTCTTTGACAAACTAAATTGTTTGAACAGTTCTTTAAAGCACAGCGTGGGGCAGTGACAGAGCATTGCTTCCCCACCTGCTCTCAGCTGGATAGTGGAGTATGGTGGCAGGTGGTTTTTCATCACTACCCATGGCGTCTAGCTTCCTAAGAGAGATTGTAAGTCATTGTTCCCGAGGTTGCACCTCAACGTGACAATGGCTTTGTAGCAGGGATCCTTGTGACCTTAAGGGCTCACACTGCTCAATGTAAATGATTCTTCTCTTGTGCTACCTCAGCTCTGCTCTTCACTGCACCAACATAAAAGCATGAAAAGCCACATTTTACACTGTTGCAATTGCAGAGTGTGAAAAATATAAAAATAAAGCTCTACAAAACCACCTTAATAACACCGTGGAGCCACTTAAAGCTGCTGGTGCTGCTGGTCACTCCAGTGATGACGACCAAGCATAAGATGGAAAACATAATTACATTCTCACCACACTCTCAGATAAACACTCCCTGCAGACATTTAGGGAAGTTAATTGTAATTTCACTTAGTGCCAGAGAACCACCGAGTGAGGCACTGGGCTTATGCTGGCCGCTGATCATACTGCACTGCATTAGGAACCGAAAACCTCCTACACTGCTCTAATTACAGGTCTCAAGACTGTTTGAGAGGCAGAGTGTTTGCAAGCAGAGCAGAGATGTGATGGAATTAATTAAACAATTAGAACACCCTGCCTGTTTTAATAAATGTGATAAATATTTTATTAATTTTGATGTTTTACAACTTGATCACTCAAGTTTTATGTTCTTGCTGCTTTAAGCTCCTGGTGTTTTATTTCCATGTGCCATCATTCTTACCTACAGTGTATGGTGATTTTTCAGAAACTTTTGGGGAAAAGTGAAGCTGGAGCACATCACTGAGGACGAGTATATGTGGCTAAAATGAGTTTGCGCCATTAAATGACTTTATTTAGCCTTACGGTGCTTGGAAGGCACTGGCAAGGTGTAAAACACATTAATATGTACACTGGGGTGATATTTTCAGTGTGCTACTTCTTCCTTTTTCATATTCAGGGTGTGCATCAACTTGGCATGTGCACATTTCTTTGCATATGTCTTTCCCTAAGGTGAGGTCTCTTCCACAAATCACACCACTCATCGCACTCCAAACACATCTCCTGATTATTAGCATGTCCCTGGTGACCATTTTGTCATGCGTTACTGTCATATCCCAGCCGTTATATGCTACAGCCAGATACAGTAGTATCAGTGTCCAGCATTATTTCCTGGACTCCCTTCTTTGTAGCCAGGGGAAGCATTAAGGGCAGGCAGAGAACTGTGCAGGTCTAGTTTCACCTCCTCATTCTTCCTCCTCCACCTCATATTAAATCCCACCCACTCCCTTAGAAAGCCGAGGGGCCATAAAAAGCACTGCGAGAGAGAGGATAGGAGGAATCATTACGTGCAATTTATAAACCATTAAGAGCCATATTAAAAAGCCTGCAATCTAATTCACCCAGTGGTGGGCTCTGGAAGCGGTGGTGGCTGAGGGGGAGAAGAGAGTTCATTTAGGGAGTGTGTCTTGGCCACTCAGAGTATGTGTGATGTTAATAGGGTCCGGGGGCTCACCCCTAACCTAGAGAGACTGCTTTCCTCTGCACTGATACTGAAGTCAGCAGTGGGAGGGCAGAGGGAGAGCATGAAGGCTGACAGACAGAGAGAGAGAGAGAGAGAGAGAGAGAGAGAGAGAGGGAGAGGGAGAGAGATAGAGAGATGGGAGGAGAGGGGATAAGAGAGTTGAAGAGATATGATATTACTCTCCCATCCCACCTAGTCCAGCTGGTCATCTTTTAAAAGTAATTGTTATGTGGTTTCACAGCTGCACAGTTCAAACAGGGTACGCTGGTGAAATAAAACCAGAAATTTGCCTTATTTCAACCCCACAGACATCTTGCAGGATACATTATTACAACCTTATGTTGTTTGGACAAGCATTACGGAACCCACGGAGCTCAGGGAAGAAGTCGAGGTCTCTAAAGGCATCATGAGTGTCAGGCAAAATTACAGGATAATGTGTCTGATGTAATGTATAGAACATTCAGACTTTCTGTTATGCACAACAGAGCAGTCATAAAAACGTCATCTTTGATCTGAATATTTCTCTCAATATGCACAATAAGGTAATACAGCTCCAATGAAGTGCCAAAACAAGCAGAAAAACTGTGTGAAATGGTCAGGTAGTGACGATTTTCTTCTCATGTAGCCTCAATGTCTCTTAAGGGAACATTTAAAAGGTAATATTTGGACCTAAGAGTGGGTGTAGTCCAAAAAGTTTATGGATATTAAAATACCTGAAACCAAAACTTTTTTGATGCTGTCTCTGCTTTATTGACCACCAGCTGCCAAAGTTCACACAACACATCAGTGTCTAAAATAATAACATTTCACAGTTCAGTACTTTTCTGAAATATGTTTCTTTTCATGATAAAAGGTAACATTTTTCAACGTTTACATATCTCAAGCCAATCTCAGGTCAGTTTTGTCTCATGTTACTTCTGATTGATGAGGAGAGGAGTGTTTGTCAGTGTTTCACAAAGCCCAGCTTGACTATTCATACTCACCCATTATACTCACTCACTGAAAGTCCTCCAAACACTGCATGACAGAGTAAGATGGTGTAGGGACCGGAGGAACTGACCAGTTGTGAACACATAAGGGGAGCGGAGAGAACTTGCATGATCACATATTTTGCATACAGAGCAGAAAAGCCTTCTTTCTTTTTCTGCCTGCAGGACTGTTCTGGGCCCTCGGGCTGCTTTAATGAGCATGGTTTTCAAATTCACAAGTTTTCAGACTCATCAAATGTCATACTATACTTGTTTTCAGCACTTATACAACACATTATCACAATGGTTCCTAACCTTTTTTGGCTCGTGACCCCATTTTGACATCACAGATTTCTGGCGACCCCAGAGACATTTTTTTTCTAGATGCGCCAGCTCAGATATTTTTATATGCTGCATTTTATTTGAACTCGATTTATATTTGAGAAAGTGAAAGTGTAGAATATAATTGTTTGAGAATGTGTGTGGTGATTTTAATCATAATTTTAAAAAGAATAATAATTAGTTAAAAAAATATTTTTATCAGTAATTTTGTTTTTTATCAATTACTAGACATTTCAGGCGACCCCATTTCAATTCCAGGCGACCCCACGTTGGGTCGCGACCCCAAGGTTGAAAAACACTGCATTATCATATTCTCTCCCATTGATGATTATCTGTCCCAGTACTAAAAAGAAACTGTGTGAATTAAAGATTGATTGGTCTGTATGTATGCCAATTCATCAATGCATCATTGTCAAGGCTGTTACTACTCCATGAGTCACCGGCTATGACAGAAACTGTCAATATGCTGATGTGTAGCTGTCTAACCAAAGAAACTGTCAGATCTTTTCAGAGCTAACCTTCCTCCAGCTGCCTGTTCAGAAAGCTCGGAGAAATACACCTCAGTTTGGTTGAAATTATCACAGCTAAAGTGCTAGCAGACAAGTACGTTAGCAGGTGTTGTTTGCTCTGTTCATGCAGGTTACAGCACCTGTTAAAAGTATCGCCCTTCCAGTCTTTATGTTAAACTAAAATAAGTATTTTATTTTTCTTGCTGCATAAAACAGAGATGAACTCACATTAAATAATTCATTAGTTTCATTTGGAAATTAAAGCCCTGCCCACATATCAGTTTATCAGTGCATAAGAGTGAGTGGTACGGTTGTAACTTGTTGCGCTTATATTTCCTGTGTGAAATGATCAGTTAGATTTGATATGTATCTGTACAACTATCAAACACTTTACTGAAATGCAGCAGATTATACTGCTGAGAGCACCTTCCTTCAATTTGCATAAACCTGATTATTTGTAAAGGATATGTAAACCATAAGAAATAAGAAACTATATAGGCTACATGATGGTTTTGAGATGTTTTGCTACAGGAACAGTAACAGTAAAGTCTGATACCCAGCTCTATTAGGGACAGTAGCCTATATGAGAATATGAGAAGGAACATTTTAATCTAAAAAATGTGGTAAATCTGGCTCTGTTTATATCACTGCAGCATTGATACAATATAATGGGAACACTAGAGACATGCCTATACTGTCTTAGTAGGGAGAAGGTCAAGAAGGTCAATAACTGTGGCATAGAAAGCGTCTGCCCGGAGCCCGGGGGCCCTACCTCACCATATCACAACACCACCACAGTCAATACGCTCCAAATTGAGCCCTCATGCAGAACACCGCACAGATCAATATTCTTAAAAAGGTTACTCGTCAAACTATTAAATACTTTATTGATCCATATGCGATATGTACTGCTTATAGAGAAATCCATAGATATGTTACTCTTGTCCTGTGGCACAGAAGGAAGAAATATCTCTCATTATTTTGATTTCCTGAAGTATCAAATGGCAAAGTAGGTGTGGGAGAGAGGCAAATAATTCTCATTCAGTTGGCCACATGCCTTGATAACTGCCACTCTTTCTCTTTTGAGAACATCCTGTCAAACTCAATGCCAAAATCTGACAGTTTAACATTTGTGGTGCAGAGTTTGACATGATGTTCTCTCTCATACAAAACAGGAAGGCAACATTTTACAGGGCTACCTATAACTCAACGCTTACATAAGCTATGTTAAGAATATCTCCGAAAACAGGCTGAACATCCCATTTCAAAGCTTTTCATCTCCTTTCTTACAGCTGTCAACATTTGGAGAGAGAGCTTCTCTAGCTGAGAGACTAAGGCAGCCATACAAGCATCTCCCTCATCAAACCCAACTACCTCAAAACCTAACATTAACTTCTTTTTCACGCGACAGTTGCACACCATTCAACTAAATCGAGCAGCTGCGCCAAAATCACAAAATGTACAATAAACCTGTCACAGTCTGTATTAGCAGTGAAATGGGAAATGAGAAAAGAAACAAAAGCAGGTGTTGGTGAGGATAGAGAATTAAGTTTGCCAGGTGTAAATCTGGCAACTGGGGAAAAAAGAGAAAATGGGGGAGGGAAGAGTGACCAAGATGAATGAATGAGATGATACTGAATGTCAAGGTGAATGGTACAGCGTGTGGAGGCTCATTGAAAATTCAAGATGAGGCAAAAAAGCCAAGAGGCAGGGGGCAGAACTTGTCGAATGACAGGTACAGATGTACCAGAATAAAGTGATTACTTAGGATAAAATATCGCTTCATGATAATAGGTGAGAACGAAAACATGCAGGGATAAGACATGAAGAACGGTTACATAAATCAAAGAGGAAAGAAAAAACAAGTTTCATCTATGCAAGACAACTATAAGTGGCACTTGTAGGTTTGATGGTGTTTTTGATAGCCTGTTGGCCCATTACAGCAGGAGAAGTGAAGAGGAACATCAGAGCAGGGAGCAGGGATGGAAAATACTGTGGGGTTGCAGAAAAGTACAGAGACACAGAGTAGAAATAAGTGACCACAGGCAGTTATGAATGCACAGTCAATAGAGAGACAGAGAATAGGCAGGGGAGAAAAAAATCGAAAGGGACACAAGAGAGCCAGAGAAAGTGAGTGGGACAGAGAGAAAAGGGAGTGACAGTGAAGAATGGAGGCAGTTAAAGATATCTGCCGAGCAATCTGTTATTACAGAAAGAGAGAGACAAACAGCTTCTTTCTTTTTTTTTTACAGCGAAATAAAGACACTCATCAATTTAAATCGGCAGGGTTCCTGGACCTCACCTTTTCTCTGTCAGACACCGGGTGGCGAAGCCTGTTCCTCTATCCCCTTGTCCATTCATCACACAGAGGAAGAAGACACCCCTCCAGGGGCATTCTGGGTATTCTTGCATGGCCGGAAATGTGGCGATGGGGACTGGATGGCGGCAGGACCCTTTGTTATTTACTGCTCACTTAGCCCTCTGTACCCCGACACACACACAATTTATGAGGACAATCGTCGGGCCTGCTGCGCTCCATTGGAGCACTCCCTGATGGATGTACACGCACCCACGAGAGAGAGAGAGAGGGAGAGAGAGAGGGAAAGAGAGGAGTGAGGAGCACAAAAGATTGAGGTCAGGGTGTCTTACACTTTTCATTACTGTAAATTAAACCACTCATTGAGCTTCATGAGAGAAAAAAACACTTCAGAACAATGGATAATGAAGATCATTTTGTTGTAAGAACAGCAGGCATAAAGTAAAAAACAGTCATTTTAGATATGTTAATGTTCACCTCTGTGTGGCAGCGTGAATATTTCACAGCATGCGAGCTCCCCTTCTCATGCTAGGAGTGATGTGAACTGAACTACCTGCTCGTATGTCTTGCGAAATACCACTGATGCACCAAATGTCACCAGAATGTCAGCAATTCCACAGTCTGTGTTCTGAGCTTTTATTTTGGTGCATTCATTTTAGTAGATACCTCTGTTCTTTGCCTCAGGCCTGCCTCTGTCATCCTATCTGCACGTCCCCAAACCTCACCTCTGCTGTCCCTGTGCTCTGCGTTTTTTGCGAAGGCAGCCACTGCACAGTACAGTAAGTGTTCGATCATAACAATCCATTAGAATAATCACTGATAACAAGTCCATTTTCATAAAAACGGCAGTAGGGGGATTAATGAGCTTAACCCTACTTATGTTCCATCCTTTTTGTGCTGTAAATCAATAATCTAGTAATAATGTTCTTTAGTGTGGCAACAGAGCCCCAGGAGCAGCATCCTCTCTTCTTCGTGAGTTATTTGAGCCATCCTGCTATCTCCTTTGTTCTCAATAAAGTTGCCTTTAGGGACGCCAGGACCAAACACATATATTTTTAGTCTTTTCTACACAGTCTGGTGAGAAACAACACAAGGGATTGGTGAGACTCCAAGAAGCAGAGAGTGCACAGAAGGGGAAGGGAGGGGAGGAAGAGAAGGAGAAAGCAAATGAGCAAAGAGTGGGAGTGATGGGGCTGAGAGAGTAGGGGAGAACATGAAATGCATGGGGGAGGAGGGCACGTGGAAGTGGTGAGGTAGAGCATTTTACAAGGCAGTTTTTAATCAGCCTATCCTCCCTCTGAATGCGTTTTCTAAGATACAGCACTTCTCTCTTTTGCGTGCTTTGTCTTATTGTGGAGCGTTTCCGTGGTTCAATGGATCTTTTCAGACTTCAATGGCACTGAAATTAGTGACATTCACTTGTATTCTGACATAATTATCATAATAACTGGGTCCTATGCAAAATTGATTTTGAATATAAAAGAAGAACAAAGCAAGAACAGGCCACAAGCAGTTACATTTTTAACATTTGAGGACATTTTGAGACTGTATCGCCAATCTGATTCAGTTTGGAGGTAAAGGTCAAAAAGTTCTTTAGGTTAAAAGGGGCTGGTAACAGGCAGGCAGTCAGAGAAAGGTCAGGAACTAGTAGTCAGGCTGCCAAGTTACTACACTGTGTATTACCAAACTACACACACATGCTAAAAAAATACAAGAAAGGGGTTTGTAACTAAAACTCCTTTCACCTATGTCAAAAAATCAACATTTATCAGCAATGGAAAAGGATAAAATTGGCATTTACACCCATGTGAAAGTGACCACAATAGACACAGGTATTTACTCGCTTCAGATCTGATCAGCACCCACACACAGCACCCATGGAGCGACCTAGATCTTTCAGACACAGATGCTGAAAGTCCTGTCACCTGTCCGGCACAGATCTGCTAAACCTGGAACTCTGCGGCTGTACGCTTCTCTCCAGCCTGCAAGAGCGAGCACAGCCTCAAAACAAGTTCGGAAACAAATATAATCTCTGATGGAAGAGTTGGAGGCTACAATAGTTTTACAGGAGAACCAACCAAGGGCTGAGATGTCGGATCTATTTTATCAGTCTGCACAGCACCTACTGGTTCCCTCCGTCCTCCCTGTGGCTGGATGTGCAAAAATTGTTGTTTTATTTAGCAGGTTCACCTGCATTAAAAATGCTTATATCTGCGAATCCGGGGGTAAAAAGAGAATAACAAGACATGGTAATGCAGGTGGGTAGGGAGATGTGGAGATGAGGCAGGTGGCAAGAACACAGAGGTAACTACAGGGCAAATGGGTCCGCGACGACAGGAGGAGCTTATGAAAGGCAACAGCCAGAGGCAGGTGAGAGAAAATGCCCTCAACAAAGATGGACAACGTGTAACATTCACATGAACAAATGATTTTTGTTTTTTTCATTCAGTAATGATGTAATGATGTCAAAAACTGTAAGTCTGTACACTGCATAACTCCAAAACTAGTGTTTGTACTCTGTACTGCATTTTTCTGAGGTGCTGTCTTGACAGTTTCACGTATTTTTCGCAGTTGAGCACCAGGAAAAAAAAATATTGGTTCATCACTTTAGAAAATGTTTGTCTCCACACTATTCTGTTATTTATTTCATTTTCACAGTATCCACTTATCATGGCTCGAGCCAAGGAATCCTCCTAAAGGGGCTCCATTCAGTGGTTCTCACTGTGTCCCTCATAAACCATTTTGCCTTTGAATGATATGAATGAACAATAATAACCATTGGCAGGACTCTACCAAGTCATTCATGTGTACTGCATGTGCCTCCTCAAGAACTAATCAGCTAATTTGATTTATTGAATGTGACCTCTCTCTTTGTGCTCTTTGGAGGATTTTCATGCAAATGTCAGACAAATGCTTTGACAGTTGATTGTGTGTGGCAAACTGAAGTCTGTAATCCTGTTTTCAGAAGTGACTGATATCATATCTATTTATTTTATCTATATTTTACTGATAATTAGCAGATACCAGTGTCTCAGCTAACTTAAAGTGATTATTGCAGCTTTAAGGTTAGTCACATGGTTTAGCCGTCAAAGCTGAATGCTTGGTTAAGGTTAGGGAAAGACTGTGGTCATGGTCTGAATAAAGCTATAAATAAGCTACACATTCATCATCCACCCTGAACTTCACAACTTTCATTTCCACACTCTGAGTAAAAGGAGCAGTAGGTCTCAAATTGGGAATGAATTTGGGCATTGATCATAAATTGTGCCGAATCTTCCAATATGAATTTGATTCTTTTGGACTCTGGTGTCTCGAGCTGTCTTAAAGAATGCTCTAGCATCAAATTAAGGAAGTACAACCAGGTAATGTGAAGTGCCAAGTGGACGTCGAGTGGACCTTTCATACAGCCTGACTGCAATTTCTTGATGCCAAATCAGCTTATTCAGTGACTTAGTTAGAGATACATACAACTATAGTTCTGTCTGAACGTTGGAGGTCTTGTAGTTGAATGGGCTCAGGGCGTAGCTGTGTTAATTTGATGTTGGAAGAGTGCACACAGCCATTGCAGCCTCAACTGGCAGCGTCCTGTCTCCTTCATCCCTGCTCTGGCGTCTTACATCCCCAAGATGCACTGAGAGAGCAGTAGGAGAGAAAGAGTTGGCAAACTCTGCCGCCCATAAGCCACCGCCAAGCCCCAACACTGCACTGCCTGTCTCAGCAACAATCTCTGCAACAGCATTTAGAACAGGAGGTAATAGTCCACAACATACCCTGACGCTGCATTTATTCAGATAATGTAGGCACATTTAAATGCAACAGATCAACGTGTCTTTCTGTCTATTTCTCAATTTCAAAATACCCTAAGTCATTTACCGTCTGAGGATCTGCTGTCGCCTTAAGGTCTCTGTGTTTTAGCTGACGCAGTCTCTGTCCTCAGGTGCCATAATTACAATCAGGAAGCAAAAGTGAGGAAATATTATATAAAGAGCACACTCAGATAAAATTAAATTCAACAAAATATGCATTTGACCCTTCAGGACTACTATCTTCATATTTTATGCATACTAATCAGCTGTTTTACTCCTGTTACATAACAACAGGCTGTGTAATTGGATGCGAGGGCTTTAGTAGAATATCTGGTGCCATATTTGCAGGGATTTACAGTCTGTTACAGATGAAGGAAGTGTAGCTACTTAGGAGTGCAACACAAGTTCAGCATTACCACATGAGATGAGGATAAGAGACTAGTAGTGAGGATGGAGAAACACCACAGGCCATCTGTATTTGTTATTAAACTGCCCATCACCTTGCACTAAATCCCAACAATGGGAACAAATCCAACAAATCAAAGCACATATGGCCAGCGACTGGTGCCTGAATTATCCTTCAAATGTAGGTTAATGAAT
>OMNW01009952.1:0-12412 GCA_900303245.1 Selene dorsalis | reverse complement strand
ATTCAATTAATGATTTATAACACACATTAAATCTAACGTTATTGTGACGTTAGATTAGCTTTACGGCACTCGACGCGACCGTTACGTCAGTGAAAGTCAGATTTACGAGGTGCAGGAAAGGCATCATCCTCATGTACTTTTGGGAGCCTGCTTCCAGCGCAGTCACTCGCTCACAACAGATGTTTGGGAAACTGGTTTCTGTCTCCGCCTGTCGTCGTCGTCGCTGTGGTTGTTTCTCTTCTCAGGGAGACAATGAATCAACTGGGTTGTTAGTCTGAATAGCAGCTTTTAATTTTGAACACATCGGCGATATTCAGTTTCTAACGTGACCATGACAACTTACGCTTTCCCTGTTTTCCTCCTCTTCTTCGGCTGCTCCCTGTCTGTCTCGCTGGCCTCCGGTAAGTGACGATCACCACTTTTTTTGTTGTTGCAAGCTCTCTTATCTGGATTTGTTAAATAAAACAGCTTTATCGCCTGATTTACCAAGTGGAAACACTGTCTCGGTGTCAGGCTATGGTTTTATTTTGTCCTGTTATCGCTCGTTATCACAGCACCGTGAATCCCTGCTAGCTAACGGGTTAGCTCGCGGTGTGCTACCAGAGACGAGGGGGTGTTTTCCCGGAGACATGTCACAAGTCACACGACAAACGAGGATTGTTTGTCTAAATGTGTAGCATGTTGTTGTTGTTGGGTCAAAAACAACACTGCGACACTCACTCAGGGTTATGTGGAGATAACACAAACGTAAAGACGTGTCGTTTTTTGCCGTTGCGTGAATGCGACCACTGCGGCATTCATGCATGGGAGTGTTGCGTTCAAGTCCAGGAGATGGGTGGTGCCTCTGTATGAGACTGAACAAATTACTAATTGTAAAGTCAAACAAATGTATATATTATTAATATTACTTACTGTTATTAATATTATTAGCATTAGTGGCGTTGTGTTGTTCTGGGTGTTATTTGTTGCAATTTTCTCTCAATAATGTTGTGGTTGGTTATTTATTGTTTTTGTCTGAATCAATGGAAGTTATTAGGATTAATACAGTAGGCCTACCCGTTAATCTATACATCTGGATCACTTTTAGACATATAAACAACTGTGATATCCATAATTTATGGGAGAAGGTGAGGTCATCTATTGAAACACTTTATACCGTGAGAGTATTTGACTCTAGGAGATGTTACATGCTGTATTTATATGTACAAATCCAAAATTGTGTTTGCACGTGGTTGATTGACTAATCTACGGGTGAAGACCTCTGTTCCCTTTTCTTTATTTCCCCTTTGTAGTTTTCATTATTACACAAGACGCCTCAGGTTGTGTAAATGACGGTATGAGTTGTAGGGTGGGGATCAAACTATGCAAAACAGCTGCATTTGCACATTGCAAAGGTACAAAAAGAAGGTATATTAGGTTTTGCTGTGTCTGCATTATACGTATGTAGACATTAATGAGCATTTGTGTGTGTAAATATCATGGCATTTTGCTTTCGTTATTATTATTATTATTATTATTTTTATTTATTGCAAAATAAAAACACAGAAAATGAGTCTTAAGTTGTTGGTTTTACGTCGATGAAAAATACCCCACAGCTTGGGGCGTTTCTGTGAAGAGACCTTCTGCAGCCAAGAGGAGATAATGTGTAATTGTTCTGACCAAACAATCAGTTCATCCTAGGCCAGCTCTTTGTTCTCGGAGCTGATGATTTGTGGCAGTCACAGCATTTATGACCATAGGGATACCCAGTACCCACTGCTAATAATAGCCATAGGGTAAAAAAAAACAAAAAAACTAGTCATCTGTGTTTTTGCAACCTGACCATATATTAGTCAGTATGTATGAAACTTTGGCCATGTCTGAGAAGTGCTGCAGCTGAATACATTTTTATTCATGAGCAGTCTGTCTCTTACTGCAAAGCAGGTATAATGAGGTCCAGGTCAAGTATAGTCACCACACCAATCCACAGAAACATCCATGTACTTGTTAATTTATTTATTACATGGATTAGCTGACGCCTCAACAACCAGCTGGTCTAAATAACCATTTGTCTGTGTATTGATTTATTTATGTGTCTCTGTATCATTGCAGTTTAGCCTATTCTTATAAACCTGAGGGGAGGCAGCCACAACAGTTCTTCTGTGCGGTCTCTGTACTGTTTTTCTGCCCTTGTTTCTCATACCAGTAGTCATGTGCAATTTCCCCTGCATACATGAAGTGAAATTTGTCAGCAGAAGTGAATCCATTCAGAAGCTGCCAAACCGCTGTTGGTTTCGTCCGATGGTGACACAATCCTCATGCCCCAAACTGATGGCCGATGGTCCTGCATTTGTTGCTTTGGCAGTTTAGTTTCCCGCTCACATGCAGCCTCTGCAGTGCAGCATTTCACTCGAGCGATGTGAACGTAAATATATTTGAGTGCACCTTGAGCCCATGACACAGTTTTGTTTTCTCCTCCACAAAGAGCAGCTGAAAGAGTCACGTAGCTGCCACTGACCTTTGTCTATCACCAGTTAAGTTTCTAAGGGGGGATGCCTGAGCAATGAATGACCAGAATTAAGTTGCTCTCTGCAGTTCTGCGAATCAGCCAAAGATCCTGTGTGAGAGAAAAACTTCCTCTCTGTATGGCGCTGGATGTCAGCGCTCATCTCCCAGTTTCATTCTAAGTCCATTCACAAAATCTAAAGTTGATTCTTTTTGATTTTTGATGATTCAGCTTCTCTGAATTTAAACAACAAGGAACGAGGGCTGCATGGAGGGAAAAAATGTTAATGAGACTTTAGTTTTAAGCCAGTTTTGCATAAATTTATTTTCCTTATACTAGCAAACAAACATGTTTATCATAAAATTATTGCTAAGCAGCAAGAATATGAAATTGTGTATTGTGTCCAGCCTCTGGTTATTCTCATGTGGCCTGACAGCACCTCCACACAAGGATTTAAATTGATCTCAGTGTGACTTTATGATTAAGTAATGTATTAAGAAAAATACAAGAGAACCAGAGTTGGGTAATCATACCAACTGTATCGTGTGGCCACACGTCTGTGGACCCCTGGTGCTGCATGTGACTCACGCTGCGTGCTTTGATCTTTCCACTGTGGCTTTCACAAGTGCTTTATATGGTGAAGGTGTTATCAGCTTGTCACTGTTTGGACTGTTCGGAGCAGCTGCCTCTTGACGTTGATGTAATGTAAATCCCTGATGCCCAGACCACAATCACATGAGTCACTGTAAACTATAGTGTAGGGCAACAACTTGGGTTGGTTGGGTTTTCTGGGGCTTTCCTACAAAACTTACGCTCTGTTTGCTTTCATTTCAAGGCTTCCATTAGAGAGTCACTCGGTAGTTCTTCACACTGCTTGTTTGGAGAAATAAATCTGAAATCATGTAAAGCAGTTTACCAGCTTGGCATTTTATATTAAAGCTCGGTATTAAACGTTAAACCCTTGTCCATAGCAGGTAGAGCTGACGGACATATTTCTGTTTCTGGCATAATCGAACAATTGTTTAAGTTTTTCAGGCAAAACATGTCAAATGTTACTGATTCCTGCTTCAGTGCTTTGTAATTGTAAAAATAACAAAAATCAAAATGTCGCCAGATTTAGGAGAGAGCTGACATGCAGCTTTTTTCATCATGGATATAATATGCTGATTATTACATTTCTTCACAGCATTTGTATGTGAGTCACTGACTGACTGACCGACTGAGCAGCATAAACATGATGGCGCCATAAAAAGGTTGCACCCAATTAAACTAAGCCAATCATCGTTAGTGACCTTGGCAGCCAACCTGAGTAACTGCTCCACAACAGTAGCTGCACAGCCCTATTTCCTGTGAGGGCTGCAGTCAGATTTAGCACAGGAAGAGGACTAGAGTATAGCACATTCTTTGCACAATAGTCATTCAATGGTTTTTTCAGAGATACAGCTACAATCTGCTGAAGTAGTTTTTTAAACACTTGGGAACAGAAACTTTGTCGGTTCAAAAGTAAACTTGAAACTTTTCAAAAAATTTTTCCCAGTGATTTGACTACGTCGTTGGTTCTTCTCGATCTTCCTCTTTACGTTTTCCTGTTTGTGTGTGCGCTGACGTGTTATAGAGTAATGAACTCTGAAGTATTATTTTTTCTGTTTTAAAGAGGTGACTTTATATTACAAGTGTATTGAAAGTCCAGGGTTTAGGGTTGTGTTTCTTTACCCACGGCCCTCAGGGCGTAGCTTCAGGCCTCTGAGATGAAGGAGAAGCCAGATCCCTTCAGCCGTCACATCCCTAGACAGCAGGCCCTGCTGAGTGCAGTGAGAGCTGCTCGTGTGTAAGGCTAGATGGGAAGTGTTGTTTTTGCTGATTCTGTAAATTGTTGTCCAGTTCTTGTATCTGTTGCCGTCACTGGTTTTTCTTTTGGTCAAACAAGTGCGATGCTGTGAAAAAGAGTTTTGCCTTGGGGACAATAAAAGTCAAAAGTCAAAGAAAACATCTGCACTGAGGTGATGGAGCTTGATATTTGTTTAGATGATGCAAAAAGGAGCCAAACCTATTTTGACCTTAGCCTGGGTGGAAAGATCTGGATCATTTACTGTCACATTTTATTGTTGACCTGTCCATCCCTTTGTCCCGTCCTCGTAGGTTTAATTTGTGAGTAACGCCTTTCAGATTTTACAGGTCAAAAGGGCACAGAACAAGAGCATTGTGATCCCATGAATATCAACTTTGAGGCACTTTTGACACACTGTGTTCATGTTTTTGGGCGTACTCTGATTATGATACAATTGAACACAAATTTGTGTTCAGAAAAAATGTCGTCCGTGTCGTAATTAAATACAAAAACACATATTTCAGTGCTGTATCTCAGGAAGGTGGGATTGTGACCATGTTTCCTGTAACTGAGCTGTAATTTTTTCAGCGAAGCCTGGTGTGTGTGTTGTTTGGTAACTGACCTTGGCAGACTGTCTCTGAGTTTGACTTTTTTCTTGTATCGTTCCACATTTTTCTTGATCTGTGTTTACGTCCATGTCTCAGACATTGTGCCTGTTGTTCCTGTTTTCTTCCTTTTTCACCTCGAGCATTTAGAAGTTACTGTCAGAGACTGTGGTTGAGCCGAATTCTCGTCCTGACTGAAAGCACAAAGATCCTCTGCGTCAACGAAACTGCACTTTGATCTTCACTTAGCTGCTCGATCAAAGAAAATGAAAGCATAAAAAAACAAAAGTGTACAGTATAGACTGGAATAACACATTTCAGCAGAGAGACATACGCTGAGTGTAAACCCATTACAGCTTGGTGCTACTATCTAGTTACATAATTGTTTTATTGCACATAATTGTTATACAGCACATGGTTGGTGTTACTAAATCCACATTGCAGTTATCAATGTGTAAAATAACTGTTTCTGCTGGCACCCGCGTTTTATGCATTTTTGGTTCGACACCCTATCGTAACATCCTGTCTTAAAGATTTAATGATTAACTTGTACTGCAGCGCTCAGGAACGTTTTCAGTCATCACCATACTGACCTCCTTTTTTTTTTTTAAGTAAAACCCTGATAACATCTGCTCTGTCTGTTCCTGCCTCTGGTTTTCAGTTTTGCTTAGAAAGTGTAAATTTGTCTCTTGCTGTTGTTTCTCTCTCTCTGTGCTCTGGCACAACCTGCTTCCCCTTGTGTAATCCTCAAAATGTGCTGTGTTTCCTCGTGTTCCTCACATAGAGGCTCTTCACTTTGAGACCTCTTCGTAACTGATCAATCAAAGTAATTTTAGCAACTTCGGTTTGAAATGCAGAAACATAAGAGGAAAAACTGTGATGTTAATACACTAAAATAACACTAACGGTGGGATTTTTAACCTCCTTGCTGTGAAACTATGTGTATTTGTATATTCCCTCACAGTCAGGATGTAATTGTTAAGACCTGTTTTCACACAGGCCTTGAGGATATTCAGCGTGAGAATTTTTTTTTTTTTTTTTTTCACCTTCAGGCATGTTTATGATCTCTGTGTTTGTGCGTGGGTGTGTTTATCACGTGTGTGCATGTAAACGTTAGCGCTCAGAGGAAATGAAACTGAAATCTAAGGGCTTCTTTTCTTTCTTTCTCTCTTTCTTAAGGTGGGTGATGATAACAGTTTTGGGTGTGTCAGTGATTCATTTGAAAGCAGAATTGAAGCCTTTATTGTCTTCTTTGTTGGAGTTTAAACTGGCAGACCAATGTCAAGTTTCACATCTTTAGCAAAAAACAAAAAAAAAACACTAGCTTCTTTGTGTTTTGGGCCTGCAGAGGAATCACTGGTGCGTGTCTGTGTGTGTTTGTGGTACGTGACCACAGTTAACTGCAATATATTATGACGCATGCCTGCTTCCTGTAACAAATGTAAAAAGGTCAAACTTGTGTAAACCTGCACAGAGCACACAACACCAGTGTGCAGTCGAATGAAAGTCGCGTGTGACAAACAGTTGCTGAGGGGCTAAGAGGGAAAACACTATCTGTCTTTTTGTTTTTGCCTCTTTAGAAAGGAGGAAGTAGGTGTGGACTGATGGGAAGTGTCCATTTTTGAGTATGAGCCAGAGGAAACACATGAAGCAATTTTCTTGTTGAATAAGATTTGCAGTCCATCTCATCAGTTAAAGTTGCAGCTCCATAAATCACCTGGGTGTCAGTGGAAAGATCTAATGGGCCCTTGTGGGTGTGGGAACACACCAACTCAACAGGAGTGTGGGTGTGTTGAGGAACACTTTTCATGCAGCGCCCTCTAGTGGCAGGAAAGAGTCAAACAACTGAGGGTTGAGATGAGTCTGTAAAAAAGAGCCTTCATTAACATCTGGGTCATTTACAAAGGGGTGGAGGGGGAGGGGTTATACTACTCAAAAATACACATTTGAATACCTCAGTATCTGTAGTCTTGACACCTGTGTGTCTTTTTTTTTTTTCTACAGTGGAGCCGCCAACCAACGTCACCTTGCGATGCCACAATCTGCAGAACATCCTGGAGTGGGATTACGGCATCCTCTCGCCTGGCATTAGGTTCAAGGTCCACATCCAACCTTATGACGGGTGTGTTTCAGTTTCTCCACGCACAATATCAACCAATTATTTGGCCTCACTTTAGGGAAATATTTAAAAAGACTCTCTCTTCTTAGAGCGTATACAGCACATTGTGTGTGTGTTTGTATGATACCTATGTTAGACAGTTTAAACATTTATCTAATTTGCTAATCCTGGATGTCTGTACAGGATTGGTAATGCTGGTAATTAATTATTCAAATGCTTGATTAGTGCTTGAATTCTTGTTATTAAATATAATTTTATTTGGTCAAAAATAGTAAAATGTATTTCAGGTGTTAAATAATGGATGAACAGGCTTTTGAACAGTTACAGGTTTTGTCCAGAAATCCTCAAAGCCCTCACTGCATTTGTCATAAGAAAAAAACAAACTCAAATAATTTCATGACGGCATCATCCGAGTGGTAACTGTCAGCAGAGACGGTGACTGTGAGCGCAGTAATTACATTCCCAATTTGCAGCACCATCAGGGTTTAATGCTCGTCACCTTCTCTTGTCAAAACTCTCTCTTTGTCTCATTTGTTTCTCCAGTGCAGCTCAGGTGGTTTGGGTGGATCCACCAGAACAACGAGCTGACATCTCTTTCCTCAGAGACTCAAACAACTTCTATTTCGTCGAGGTTACTGCTGTCGTTGGTCAGAATGAGTCTGAGAGCGCTCCCCCAGATGGACTCACCTTCAGCTATGCCCAGGCTTCTCTGACAACTCAGACATGTGAGTAGTGATGACACTGTTCCCCCCAAATAAAAAGAACAAGTTTTAACTTGTTAGTTAGATGGAACAGACCTGAGCTCACACACTCATCCGCCTCCTGAATACAGAAAATAGCCGAGAGTAAATCTGCCTGTTACCTTTATGACATCAGATTAGAGCGGCCTGTGTCCGGCCATGTCTGTCTTTCTGCATCTATCGAGAAAACACATCACTGCATCACGTCATGTTGGCCTCCAGGTTCTCTGGACCTCCCACCTGTTAATATCACCACGCAGCCAGATGGCCACATCCTGCTCAACTTCATCCATCCCTGGCTGTGGCACCACCAGATGACGGATGACTCTCCCATCTCAAAAAGACAGAAGAAAAGCAATGACGCACAGAAAGTAAAAGAGCTACCGGAGTTCAAATACCAAGTCCTGGTGCACACAGGATACACACAGGTGAGGCAGCACAGAAGCAGAAACACCGCTCTAAATGTAGTGATATTATTTAGCGGTAGATGCGCACCATGTGCTCTCTGTAACATGTGAATGAGCTCGGTATTTACTGCAGTTATTTGTCGTGTGCAGAAGAAGGAGCCCAAGGCCCATTGTGTAAAGAATGTGTGCCAAAAGGAGGTGCCAGTCGACAACGTACAGGAGAAACACTGTGTCAACATCACCGGAGAGATGCAAAACATGGCCGTTAAAGCCACACGAGAGTACTGCTCTGAGCCACTCGGCCCACCGACGCAAAATGGTTAAGCAACTTTTTATTTTATATTTGCTGCAGACTTAAAGCGCAGCCTGTCATATATTTTGCCAGTTTTGAGATGTAAAGCTTTATTGTAAATGTTTTTGTGCCTTTTTCAATAGTTTAGTCCCAAAAAGATGAAAAACAAACAAACAAACAAATAAAAACAGCAGATACACTGCAGCACACAGGAAAGATCTCACATTCAGTGACGTTATTGTAAACATAGTAATCTTGTAAGTAAAAGGCTCAGGACACTGTTGCATCTTCCTGATGCGACCACAAGTGGCCAGCTCTAAGTTTAGAGGTTTAAATGTATAAATAAATGAATTTTGGTAATGAAAAATGCTGTTTCTGTTGTTAGATATTCTATGTGTTGTAGAGGAACGGCCTCCACCAAAAGCAGTTTACCATTAGCTACATTTCAGTCCTGGTGCTGCTGTTGGTTTGGGGGGTTTACATCACCAGAATTAATTTATTTTGTATTTATCAAGGCATTTTATGTTTAAATGAACTCACTTTTACATTTACTTCGTCCAGGTTACGTCTACATTGTGATTGGCTCGTTGGTATTCTTCTTGGTTCTTCTTCTCATCTTCTTTGTTTACAAAAAGAAAACCAGAGCCTCCAGTCCTACTCCTAAAGCTATAGTAGGTTCACCAGACCACATCAGTGTTTATGTGATGAGCCTCATTCAATACATACATTACATAGAGAGATTTCATTTTCAGCGCCAACCTAACTCTCGCTGCACTTTGTGTCTTTAAGTCGATCACCAAAAGTATGCAGGGCCCAGCTGGACCAACTCAAGATAAGTGCAATGTGGCCACAGTGGAGCCTGCCTCTCCCACGCCTCTACTCTCTCCAGACGATCGATTCACATCCACGGATACCATCGATGACCAACCTGAATTCCGTGTGGCCCTCGGTTTGGATAGAAAGGTTGAAGAAGTCATGGAGGAAAAGCACCTGAAGGATGACGCGTACATGGAAGGCAACAACATGGAGGATGACGAGAGGATACTGAGCCCCAGGGATACCTCCTCTGGTTATGAGACGCGCCCCATAGTCGTTGACCTGGGAGAAGACGAACTGGCTGAGGGTTACCGGATTCGCAACCCGTGAATCTGGTGGCACGTTGAGCGTTAGGGCAAACGGCGCTCTCTGCCAAGTAAAAGGTGAACAAGGATTTTCTTGCCCCGTTGGTGTACCCTCATCATCAGTTACACTCTGTGCAGCAAGTATATTAGCGCTGCAAGAAAAAGAGTGTTAAAATCACATTATACTATAATTAGAGTTACAAAAGAGTGATGCCTTAATGAAACGGCTGTTTAGCTTTGACGTTGACTTTAAATTAAAACCGTTCCTTCCACCAACTTGTGCAGAAAGTCGTGATCGGGATTTCACTGTTACAGAGGAAACGGGCAGCAGTGTGACTTCAGAGACACAACACGTTCCTGAGTGGTTACCTGTTCATTTCATTTTACATTTTGTATCTTCATTTGTAGAAGATTGAACTTGTGCTGATTGACTCCCTCCGTATCCTCGGGGGAAAACATTTCTGTTTCATAATGGGTTAAAGTGTAAATCAGTTTTGTGCATATGTTGATTTTTATGGTTTTAAAGAATCGCTTTGCCACTGAAAAGTTGGTTTATAGATCTTCTTCTTTTGTAATTATTATTTCTTAATCACTGGCTAACGAAAGAGAGGAAACACAAATAATGTGCTCTTGTAGTTTAGCAGCCGTCCTTTCAGTTTAATCACAAAGTGACATTATGTGACTGTTAATTGAGCAATTTAGAATCAAAGATCAAAGCACTTGCTGCAATGAAAGGGTCTTTGCCATTGATCCCACAGTGATCAGTATCAGCTCAGACGAGGTGGAAGAGAAAGAGATGCCTGAACATGCACAATGCACTTTTTTTTAAAACGAACACTGGTTGGCCAAAAAAAAAGAAAAAAAAAAAAGCCAGTGCACTACTGCAGCTCAGTGAGATGTGTTGAACTGAAAAGAGGGAAACAGTGTGGAGTGGACTGTTAATTGTGTCTGTGAGGGTTAAGGTGAGGACTTACTGATTTACATAACAGATTGCTGAGTTTCAAGCTTCCAGAGCCGGCTTTTAAAACAGGGCATCATTATTATACTTAACCTACATTTACGTCTGCATGCACACGAGCTGCCACATCTAACCTGCAGGTCAACTGTCCTCTACGTGTCTCTGCACTGTTTTTCTTCTACAGCTCACATTCTTCAGTCTGTGCCTTACAGTGTGCTTATGTGCAAATAGTCTAGACACTAAAATTAAAGTGAGCAGACAAAAAATGAATGTGTATGTGTGTGAGTGTGTGTGTCAGAGTGTGAGCTGAGACCAGTTGTGACTAAAGCTTTTGCACAGTTTTGTATTGGTGAATTTATTTTTATTTTTTTTAAGAATGTTTATTGTAATTTAGTTGCTGTAAATAAGATAATTAATTTCCATTTCAGTATTTCCGCCAATTTGTTAAATATCTATTCATCTTTAAATAAAATAATCTGTGTTCACATGGTTGCTGTGTGTGAAATGCTGTCAATTGAAGAAGGGAAGTTGGTATTTCGGTGCAGTTAAGCAGCCAAATTACAGACGGGACTGTGTGTTATTAAGGGAAGAAACACACATGGCATGATGTTTGCTGACATTTCAGTTATCGATGTTGCTTCCTCTGAAGCCTGGCTCTTTTTGATTGCGTGTCCTTTTACACACGCCTGTTATCTAAGTTTCCTTCCTCCTCGTGGTGTGTTGTGTAGGAGTAGGGCGATAACACACTTCACTATAAGGTGCAGATCTTCCGCTGGTTCTTGGTAAATGAGCCCAGAACTTCCGGTAATCTGCAGTACTGGTTTTGTTTGTTTGTTTACACCACACACACACACTAATCCCCTGGTTCATTCAGTGACGATGTCCCAGCGGCCCCATGAGAAGTTTTCTGCTTTTAGAAAGTGTTCAAAACCCTGTGATTCCCTTATGAAATTACAGTCAGCGTAAATAATTCACATTTTTGCTGCGGACTGATTCTTCTTCATGTTTTTAATTTCAATACCCAGTCCTTATTCTGGTACCGGTCCCGATCCCGGTTCTGGTCGCAGTCCCGGTCCCGTTTCTGGTCCCGGTCCCGGTCCCAATGCCG
Source organism: Selene dorsalis (assembly GCA_900303245.1). Classification (NCBI taxonomy): domain Eukaryota; kingdom Metazoa; phylum Chordata; class Actinopteri; order Carangiformes; family Carangidae; genus Selene; species Selene dorsalis. The sequence goes on along the minus strand of OMNW01009952.1, from coordinate 749 downwards.
GTCCCGGTCCCGGTCCTGGTCCCGGTTCTGGTCCCGGTCCCGGTCCCATGCCGGTCCCGGTCCCGGTCCTGGTCCCGGTTCTGGTCCCGGTCCCGATCCCGGTTCTGGTCCCGGTTCTGGTCCCCGTGCCGGTTCCGGTCCCGGTCCCGGTCCTGGTCCTGGTCCCGATCCCGGTTCTGGTCTCAGTCCCGGTCCCGATCCCGGTTCTGGTCCCGGTCTCGTTCTGGTCCTGGTCCTGTTCCCGGTCCCGGTCCCGGTTCTGGTCCTGGTCCCGATCCCGGTTCTGGTCTCAGTCCCGGTCCCGATCCCGGTTCTGGTCCCGGTCTCGATCCCGGTTCTGGTCCTGGTCCCGATCCCGGTTCTGGTCCCGGTCCCGGTCCCGGTCCCGGTTCCGATTCCGGTTCTGGTCCCGGTCCCGGTTCTGATCCCGGTCCCGATTCCGGTTCTGGTCCCGGTCCCGGTTCTGGTCCCGCTCCCGATCCCGGTCCCGATTCCGGTTCTGGTCCCGGTCCCGATTCCGGTTCTGGTCCCGGTCCCGGTTCTGGTCCCGGTCCCGATTCCGGTTCCGGTTCTGGTCCCGGTCCCGGTCCCGATCCCGGTTCTCATATCATATCATATCATATGTTTAGTTTGAAATATGGATAATTAACAATTCAAAGCCCCAGTACTCTGGACTAACATGAGATGAGACCAATGAGACCAAAACTGTCTAGCTACACACTAATCCAAAATGGCGCCCATGAAAAAGT
>OMNW01009950.1:100020-116168 GCA_900303245.1 Selene dorsalis | reverse complement strand
GACCGGAACCGGAACCAGGACCGGGACCGGAACCCGAACCGGGACCGGAATCGGAACCCGAACCGCGACCGAAAGCGGGACCGGGACCGGAACCCGAACCGGAACCGGGACCGGTACCGGGAGCGGGAGCGGGACCGGGACCGGAACCGGGATCCATACAGTCAAAAATTCCAGCTACACACTAATCCAAAATGGCGCCCATGAAAAAGCTCTCACTTCATTAGTCATGTGTTTTAATGCTGATTGTTTTACTTTGCTTCTTAAAGAATCTGAGGTGGGACATTGTATCAAGGGGTCATCTAGTGGGGAAAGTTAGAAGTACTTCTCTCTAAGTGTAGCAGAAAGGGTGGTCCTCACTTCATCTGCACACTCACCCGGAGCTCACTATGATACCCATACAGGAATGTGTGTGTGTGTGTATGAGTGTGAGTGCATATGATGATACATGCACTGTTATGTTGCAGATCTGTTGTTCCTCTTGTTTTATTTCATGATGATATTGAAAACCAACAAATTATAAAAAATAAAAAAAAAGAATGGGGCCCCTAGTGGGCCCCAGCATGGGCCCCACCATGCTGGTTACCCACACAAAATTTTTCAATGGGCCCCAAGAGAGCAAGACTGCCCTACATGGACTAAACCATATTGGGCCCATGTGGGCTTTCTGTGGACAAGGGGGGCCCAGTTGGCAAATGGGTATGTGAGTCCCAGGTGGGCAGACGGGTTTTGCCCTGCCCACAATTGCCCACAGTGGGCCTGCACTGGCATGTTTGCTGGGGTATTTCAGGAAATACTTGCATGAGAGAGGCTTCACTGTTTGAGGTCTGAATGTGAGCATCAATAGTTGTTTGTCTCCAGATGTCAGACCTATAAATAGACCACTCCACACTATACCCAGCTCTCACTCCAAAGGATCAGTTTGTAAAGCTTTTACCTCTGTACGGTGTAGGTCAGTCAGGGTGCAGTACGGTTTCCAACCACACAAACAGCTGTTACAGCTCAGAGAGGCGCTGTTTCATGAATCTGAGTTACCTCATTTAAAACATGGAAAGTATGACCACTACCAATGAGAAGTGTCTGCTGCTTGACAAAAAAAAAGATTTCATCTTTTTTTCTGACAGTTACAGCTTTTCTTTTATCTGCTGTGGTTCCTGTTGGAAAACATCACAGTATGTTTTGTAATGTATGTTATACACTATATTCAACAGAAAGACATGAAGCAAATTTCTTTTCTGCTTACTAGTTATAGGACTTAAAGGCTGTTGATCCTCCTCACATTGGTGATTGTGCTTAATAACATCACGTGAAGTATCTGTGTAGAATGAATAACACATTTCCTTGGGGTACAACAAGGAATAAAGTCTGTGCTCAGTTTACTTCAGGATAAAAAACACCGAAAGAGGCATGAAAAGTTCACATTCTCTCAGCTCGTCACGGTGTCCAGCACTGGCTTTGAGCAACACAGATACTTGAGCATTAGCCATTGGAGCTATGAGGCAATGAACAGTAAGGCTCTTAATGAACAGATCTAAAATGTTTTTGATTGTTTTAACATTGTGAAAATGTCAAAGTGGGTGTTAAGTGTTCTGCCCTGTTGATAAACTTTCATCACCAGTAGGTTTTAATGTTCTTCACTGGCTCCTGAGCTATTGGAGGAGTTTTGAGGCCAAGGTGAAATACTGGGAGCGCTCCCAGAATGACTTAAGACACTGAACTGTGTTTCCACACAGACCTTTGGCAAGTTTGAGAGGAAGACCAGAGACAATTTGTTAGAAAAAAAATACCTTGACAAGTTGATGAACGGTTTGATGGCCTGCCAGATACATATCTCAAACCAGCTCTTTGGAAAGTGGTGGTGGTCGGGTAACACTGCCTATGAACGTGGATTTAAGATTTGACAGGTTAGACTGTGCGTGCAATTTAGTGTAGAGGAGGCAGGAAGAAAGAGATCTCAGAGACTCTGCTCTGGGTAAATCAGTCACTGTTTCCAGGTGAATCAAAGCCGTCAGTGCAGCCAGCAGGACATTCTTCCATGTTCACTGAGGGAGGCTTTTCTTCCCTGATGCAGCTCACTGGGCTTTAGTAAATCTTTACGTAGGGGGGTCCTACCTGTTCAGTAGAATCTCCCTCCCTTCCTGGGAGTCTCACCTCCTCTACGTAGCACTCAAGCGGCCGTCCTTCAGGCACATATGCACATTTCATTCCTCTCCCCTCCTTATAACTTCCTCTCACTCCTTTGTGCAACTGCTCTCACTGGTAGAAAATGAAGATCAGATGTGTGTAATTGCTGCTGGGATAAAAGGGCCTGGATGCACCTGTGATGTATGGGATGAGAGAATTACACACATGACAAGGTAATTAGCGAGAAGGACATCAAGTCGATTTAAAAACCTTTAAGATTTTCTCATAAAACACGGATCTGTGACAGTGGCCATGTGCGTCCCATTATCAGATGACTGCGTTTGCACAGCTCAAAAGTAGTTTGGGTGTTGCTTTGACTTAAAACAGCATCTTCTTCATTTTTTTCCCCCCTAGGCTGGACATCCTGACTTTAATAACACACTTGGGATGGGATGAACTCATAAAGTAACAAAGGAGAATCACATTAACTCGTTAATAATGAATAGTTATACAGGAGCTGTTGCATGACGCTAGATACAAACACATGCTATTCATCCCACAGAGTCCTCTAATCTTTTACAATCTGGGATTCTTACTTGTTTGATCACATTTAACGATGTGCTTCATTGTGTATAACTGTAAAATCTTCACATACAGACCAGTGGATATTTGGAAGACAAGCCAACACATGGTGCTGTGTATGACCTGTGTGTGACATATGTTTGTAATAGTTGCTCTGGGAATAAAGACTGTAAAGCTGCCTGACCCTGCGGTGCCCACTTTACATTTGACAGCAATTAAAACTCAATTAAAAAAATGCACAAAAGTGTTGCAGTCTATAAACAAACATCAATACTGCACTCCTTGTGGCTGTGGTTCCCAAACTTTCTTGTCTTGTGAACTTGCGAACTGAACTGATGTCTACGCACAACCCTCGTTCAGAGGATGAGTTGTGTGCAGTTCAGGGAAGAGTTATGTTCCCATGCTCTTTCAGTTCACCTGATAGAGCAGTCAAACTCTTAAGCATTTCAATTTACATGTCAGTCTCCAGCACCCGCTAGCAGCTCTGTGAAGCTACCCTGGACACAGCAGTGCTCTGAGCTACATGTTTACATTAGTGTGATGATGTTTATCTTGGGGGAACATGAATGTATGTACAAAATTTCATGGTAATCTATTAGATAGTTACAGAAATGTCACTCAGAATCACATCCATCAACCATATAGTGGTTCTGGAGGTAAAATCTGGATGATTTATCCTCTGTGGAACATGAAAGTCAGCACAAAATCTCATCGTCAAACTCATGTCAAAGCTGTGTAATCTTTCTAACCTGGATCCTCTAGGTGTTTGAATATGAGTGTAAACCTATTTTAGCACTTCAGCAGTGTATTAACTTACTGAATTTTATGAATGAATGGACATCTGCATGCTGAATAGATCCATAATTTCACCAGTTGAACAGCTTTTATTTTTTCTTTTTTTTTTAACTTAATGAAACATTTCTCATGTAAAGGTTCCTCTTACATCACACCTGGATGTTTTGGTTGGTACATATGAGACAGTGTGTAAGTGGGTTTGGTGGGACCAGAGGAAGACTAAGATCACGCAAGATCATCTGTATTTGTTTTTTTGTTTGGTTTTGTTTTACTCCTTGCCATTTTTTCTCATCAGATTTCATGCAGTGGTGTGTAATTCTTGGCAGCAGCTCACAGCAGGACACCGATGCTGTTTGGGAAGGCTGATGCTCAGCTGGTGTTAAAGTCACGAGATTGGGCTCATGAATCAATGCATGGTTGTACCTCAAATACACACTCTCTCTCTCACACACACACACACACACCCACACACACACACAGAGGGAACCATTCCCAGCAGTAAGAGATGAGAAAACCTGATGTTATGCACGAAAACAAATTTTCTTCAGATCATATATACCATCAACAGAATGAGGGCTGCTGTACTAAAGCAAAAGTGATCATCCGGCAAAAATCTAATCTTTCCTTTGGAGCTGTGATATTCCTTTTGTTATTGTTTCCCATTGTTTGCTCTTCTTTAGGCTCATTGTGTGTTTGGGGAGTGTTCCCTCGTCGTCTGTATGTCAGGTGTCAATTACGTCATTCAAACTTTCTAAAGGTAATTATAGAACGCCACGATGTCCTCGAGCACGAATTCACCACAAAATCATTATATGAGCACGATGACATCAGTCTTCAGCAATCGGGTTTATTTTCACAAGGTCCACAATAAAACCATCATGGTCATTGTGATATTATATATATATATATTTTATTTATCTAGAATTCTGCACTTGCAGCACTCACACAATCCCAATATTGATACTGAGGCAATGAAATCAGCTGGACACCACTGTGTTTCATTATGGTGTGCAAATGGAGCATGTGGAGAGAATAAGTCAGCCCAATAAAAGTCTGAGTTTGGTGAATAGCTGGGAAAGGCCTCGTGTTTTAAAAAAGAAAACACTGTAAGTGATAGAGAGGAGCGAGGTTTTACTGCTGAAACACGGAGGGGTGACCGGGATTTCATCCAAGCAGATAGTCTTGTTACGGAGATGGTTTAAACAGCTGAGCCAGGTCACAGCAGAACCCTGACCAGACCGAGGACCAGGACCAGGACGAGGACAGGTCGAGGTGAGCGGATACAGTCTGGGCTCTCAGACAGGACACCAGAGCTGCTGAGTATCCCTCAGTGCTCGTAACTCAGTCCCCTGCTCCCCGTATTGTGACTCTAACCCACCAATAAAGAGTTATAGTTGCAGTATGAGGTCTCAACACACTAATGAATGAGAAAGCACTTTGCGTCTTTGTGTTGACTTTGTACAACAGTGCTGAACTCTGAGCGAGGTTGATACCTGAATCCTATGATGAGACATGAATGTGGGGCTTTCTCTGTAGGACATACAGAGGACGTGGTTAGCTTAGCTTAGTTTTGCTTAGAGACTGGAAACAGAGGCAAGCAGCTGGCCTGACCATCCAAAGGTCTCAGCAGACCATGTTTTCAGTCTCATACATCACAGCCTTAGGTCTACGACAAGGAATGTCTTATCTATTTAAAAAAATAAGATCAACATATTGATCTTCATCTTATCATTTCATTTGCCTCAAACAAAGAGAATGTAGCTGCTCTTCCTGCTCCGCTGTCAATCTCAAGGGAAGAATAACAGTCATTCATCTGCTTAACGTTATGTAATGCTACTATCAAATATTCTTGACTTTCTATGACTCCCCTCGGCTCACGGGTTTCCAAAAATAAATGCACGCCGTTATGGTTGACTTGTAGCAGTGACAGGATCACAGTGCAAGAAGGATAGGCCTTCCTGCAGCAATAATGACTGTGTGTGGAGAGCAGGTAATGACAAGGGGTGTAGAGTATCACAGAGACCTAAGAATGACAAGGATACGGTGAATGACTTTGAGCTGGGACTGACGGCGTGTCAGATGATACGGCTGCTGTATAAATGAGGTGCTGATGGACTGCAGCTATTCTCCTGCCTGTGCTCACTGTTTACGCTGTGTCTGAGGTGGATTCTGCTCCATAACACCAGGCTCTTAGGAATTAGATGGATCGCACACCTTGGCCGGTGACTTTTTAAATCAATAATCATTGTTAATGAAGACACAGCTACTCTTTCACGCATACACACATTCACACACACACAGTGGTGTAAAGCCAAGAGGCCGGGGGCTTAGAGAGCAAGCAGTGCTGCGCTGGCTGGTGTGTATTTTGTGAGGTGCCTGTGATGATGAACAGCACAGCAGACTGCACACTGCAGCAGTGTTGAACTCTTTAAACTGAGCACTCAGCTCAACAATATAAAGATGGCTTTGTGAGTGAGGAAATAAAACCTGATTACTCTCACTCTCACTCACTCTTTCATTAAAATTTAACTTTCAACTACTGCTGCAAAATCTCAATGTTTTAAGCTGTGCACCTGTGCAAAGACGCTCGGAAGCAGAGTTTGTGTCCCACGAAGGCATCAATGTCCCGTCTCTGGCTGGATGAAATGTGGCTCCCAGAGGGCTGAGCGTTGAGGTCTTCAGACACCTGTGGGGGCTTAGCAGTGAGAGCTGACAGTGTGCAGAGGAACAGGAGGAGCGGACAGGAAACAGAGAGGACAATTCATCTGCATTATTGAAATTCCTAATGAGAAACACTATGAAAAGCAGGTGATTCTGATCGAAGGAATTTTATTTTTATGTCCAATGGGCAGAAATGTCTCGATAGCAGCCAACCACAAGCTGCCTGAAACAACCAAGGGGGAGTTTTGAAGCACTAGAAAGTCAGTTTATTTCAAATGCTTTGTGAGTTACTGTTTTCCGGTACTTAATGCGAACAAATTGATACATTACCTGAAGCCCTGACAGCAGCGTGACACAGTAATACCACCAGAAAGGTTGGGTTTTACTCAGCCTAAGTGCGTAATGAGGTAAAGGAATGCAGGAGGGCTTATTTCATTAAAAAAGAGATTACTTCAAGCACTGACTGAACTGTACAACCACGTGTGTGTGTGTGTGTGTGTCTGTGTGCTTGTCAGGGTTGTGGTGCTCATAGTGTCAATGTGACTGAGAGCAAAAAGCCGTAATTTGTTCAGGCAAACCTGCCTGAAGCTGCTCTGGGAAAATAAAGCTGTTTCACTGAGAGGATCACTGGAGTTTCATCAGGTCTAATAAATCAGATTTGGTATAAAAAAAAACAAATATACGATGTTTTTACCTCACAGAAATAAGCAGGGATGCAAGGTGCAGCAAATCTCAAAGATGTAAATAAAAAAGTCAATAGGAAACTGCTTCTTTTTTTTTTTTTTACTTGAATTGAGCTACATGTAAAAAATTTCAGGTGGGATGTTTGCCAGAAAGAAAAAAATGAAGAGTGTGTACGTTACCTACCAGGCCGATGTGTTTCAGGTCAGGCAAATAACAACGCACCTGGATTGTGGAAATTGTTGAAAGAGCCGTTGAACAGATCAGTTATGGCAAACATTTCAAAATCATATCATATAAAATGCAGTTAGAAACTCTCGGTCCAAGGTTGCAGGTGCTTCCATTGATTTCTCCTGATCAGACGTCTTGACATTATTGACCAAAGCAACATTCAGCTTTGTAGGATTTTTTTTTTTTTTTCCATTTGACTCGACAGAGCAGGGGAAGCAGAGGTTTAATAAATGGTCAACTAATTAACCGTAACACAAGGACCCTGAAGTGTGCCGCTTCGAAGGTCCTTGTGTTGAGTTTACTGTGAGACGTGGAACAGGGCTTTTGTTAATGTGACAAAGTTAGACTTGTCCTTCTCCCTTAAAGTCAACAACAACGTCTGAAATGAAAAAGCCTTTTTGTTTTAAGTAGAGAGGTAAAAGCTAGAATTTGTAGCCAAATGAAAAACAGAATTCATGTTTTTTTTGTTTTTTTGTGAAAATAGCAAAGATTTTATAGTTATAGCGTTTCACTTCTGCTCTCGATCTAATATGATGCAACATGCTTTAGTCGTTTTTCACCGTTTTTAAACATTTATGAACTAGTTGTTTCAGTTTAAGGAAAAACACGACAATTCATTTATTGTGAAAATAACTGTTGCAGCTGTAATTTGGAGTCTGGTCACCTGGTGTAGTTTTCTAATACACCTCTAAACCATCCTGACCCCTGAACTCAGGTCTCATGAGAATAACAGGAGACATCTGTTGGCAATGATGTCTATGATATTTGATGAATAACTTGGTTTTTGAATAAGATATCTAGACAATACTGACATTGACATATAGATGAAAGCACTCCTGGTCTCCTGGTAGCACAGCTGCAGACTCATGTGTTCATTGAACTGTTTTCAGGAGATTTAGAAATATTGTCCATTTCTGTCTCATTTTAAAATTATGTTTCATATTTCATCATTTCGCTGTGATAACTACCTCATTTCAATCTTCAGCAAACCCACGCCGACGATACAAATGCAGGCAGACCACTCTTGTAAAGGGGGCTACGTACATCCATGCCATTGGACTGCAAGTCTTTAATAACCAAAAAAAAAAAAAAAAAAAAAAAAAAAGAAGAAGAAAAAGAAAAAGAGGAAAACCAAAAAACAAAACAAAAAACCTCCATACAAAAGTATATGTACATGGTCACTTACTGAACTGTATAGCAGTTTATGGAAATGATCTAACATGGTTCATCTTTAAGTTTTAAATACGATACTCAACAGTCAGCAACCACAGTACTGGATCTGAAACACAACAAGTGGGCTGTCAGTGGAGAGTCCATCTCTGTCATGGCAGGTGATGCAAAGCAGATGTCAACACACCGGGACCCACAAACCAGTTATGATATCAGTCTAACATTTGTCAGTATGGATGAGTGACTGGGGGAAAATAAAACTAAATATCGATTTAGCGCACACAACTGTTGACAGACATAAATAACGCAATAATTGAATACCAGTGCAAGAAAAAGCAACAGGGAGACGAGGGACAAAATCACAGACAATGGGATCGAGATACATGCCATTAACACATACAGTAGAGCCTGAGTGAGGAATCCCAACAGAACATGGACACAGATGCGAATCAGTGGACGCAACATTAACATTGAAGTTAATATCAATGGGGTACATTAAAATTGAGCAAAAAAAATTAGGGCGTGGAGATAGACAGATAAACAATTGCACCATATCCCTGCCATGTGCTGTGAGCTCCAACCTGCCACTCCTGTGATCCTCACCTCTGAACCTGTAGGAGAAACTCAACCACGTGTGGGGGATGACCAGTGGAGTGAGCTGTGGAGGAGGAGGAGGAGGAGGAGGAGGGGGATGCAGCCGTGCCACAGTTAGAGAGGCTCCAATTGGGCGCCTGGTTCCAGCTCCCACCTCACTTTGTGGTAATAAAATCCTGCTCAAAGGTCACTGGTGAGTTCACCTGAAACATACCTGTGACCATGTGACTGTGGTTGCATGCTAATGTGAAGCTCTGTCACACACGCACATACATATCTGCCTCCTCCCTGCAGCACACGCCCACTACCATGCGCTCTCTGAATGAAGGCCTGGGAAGCATCTAAATGTTTGTTTGTACAGTCCGAGGTGCAAGTACTGGGACAGCAGGCTCTGTCATAGGAGATGGTCCGCCGTGATAAAACTTCCTGTTGCAGCAGCATTTTACTTGGAGCTGCTGCTTTAAAACATTTTAAACCCTGATGTACTGACTCTGCATCACTCTGGATGTGAGTCTGAGATGCAGTTTAGAGATGACGATGTTTTGCACAGGTAGGTTTAAAAAGAAAGTGAGTGGCATATATGAATGGTCCCTGGTGTGGAGCAACAAACAACAGTAACTGACAATAAATCCTGGTGCATGGGGCCATGAATGAATAGAGACTGCTTAAATTATTGTTTTGTATTCATTGTTAAAATATATATTGAGGCTGGCATCCAAAATAAAAGTTACGCTAACTGTTCCAGTACTTCCACTTTTAACTGTATGCCATTGAAAAGATTACTTCGGAAATGTTTACAATAAGTGCAAATTGGTCGTTATTCCAGATCAGCTCCTATGATTTTTAATGCTGTGATTAGGAGGTGGAGGCCCCACCTTTGTCGTCTCAGTTCATCTCCCTGCCTATATTTGTCCAATCTCCCTGTGCAAGTTTTTCCATGCCTCCCTCTCTCCTTAGGACCTCTGTCTCACTTCTCAGAGTTCTTGCGCGGTCTGCGGAAGCTGGACATGTTCTCATTTAGTGCATAGATGCGCCTGGAGAACTCCTCAAAGCCGGCCACGTCCAGCTCGCCCAGCACCTGTTCGTCACACTCCACAGCTACTGCGTGGTCCACAGGGATACGGCGGTAGTCATCCAGCCGGGCCTCATCTGCCAACCCTAACCCCACCACTACCCCCATGCCCAGGCCTAAGCCAGTGGCCTCTGTGCCCATGATTTCCTCAGCTTGCTCCACAGAGCAGCGCAGCTCTGGGGCCAGGCTGACAGGCGCCTGTCCTGGCACCACAGAGCCGTTCATGGTGCCCATGTGCTGAACGGTGGCTTCTTTTTCCTCCCCAGTTTGCTGCACTGTTGAAGAGTGAGGGGCCCCTGTGCTGCTGGGTGGCTCTTCTTCAGTCTCCTCTTCTTTATCTAATTCAATCTCTCTATTAGCGCTTCTGAATCTCTCCACCTTCACTTCTGTCTCCCCGCCCTGCTCCTTCTCTTCCCTCTGCCCTCCCTCCTCGTTGGCCTCTGTGGTCTCGTTTAGGCTCAGTGAGGTCATGCCGGCATCGAGGGAGGTGGACAGGTGTTTCGGTGAAGGCAAGGCTGGTGCCAGACTAACGGGGGGCTGCCCTTCATCCATGGCTGTATTGTAGCTGGGTGGAGGGGTTGGCTTGTACTTGTCAGCCTCTGAGCTCGCCCTTTTCCTCAGCCCTCTATCTGGGGAGCTGGTGTGATAGGGGTAGCCTATCTCTGAGGCGGCAGACACACCAAGCTGGGACTTGGATGGCACCGGGATGGAGCTAGAGACATGGTGTCTGTCACTGTGAGGAAGGAAGAAAGCAGGAACATGAACAACAGCAATGACAACAAAACCACTTGTTCAGTATCAAATTAAACATTTGGGTTATTTCCCTTTTGCTATAGTTAGCATTTATCTCTACAGCTAAACATGACTGGCATGTCCAAAAGGAGTGAATGTGTGACACCCAGGTTCTATTTGGACCTGGTTCTCCATTAATCTCATCAGCACCCCTCCGCCCACAGCACCCAGCTCCTTTCCTCTGATCCAGGAGAGACAGCTGCAGTTCTTTGTAAATCATTCCACCTTACAACACTCTGAAAACATTTGTGCAGCCTCTGAGACTAGGCCTCACGTAGTCATCCAAGTATGTCAGACATTCTCCTACATAACAGATAACAGACTAAGGCTCTGGGACACCCCACCCTGCCCAAGTGCTGGAGCCATAAATTTACTTAAATGGGGGCCTCACCACCTCTTCCGATAGCCAAGGCCACGTATAATTCACTGGACTACTTAGTGATCTGCTTAACGGGACCAGTCTGCTATCTCAGAAGCACCGGGCAGGGTGCTGCTGGGGTCAAAGGTGAAGCAGGGCCTCTCTGTTCTCTGGTGATTCACATGTGTTGGTTAAAGAGTTTAGGACAAATGTCGACTTGTTCAGTTGGACGTGTAGCCCTTGTAAATTTTCTCCCTTCACCTGGCACATGCAAAGGAAGTCTTGCCTTTAAGAGTGGCGCTTACATATCAGTGATGGCAGCAGTGGTTGACAGATGCGTTTACTCCCTTGCAGTCTAATGGACAGTTTCACCACCAAACATGTGACGGGCTTGTAAAAAGGGCCCTAACCTTGACCCACGCAGTCACCCTGCTGCGGTGGTCCTGACAGGGTTCACAGGCAGGACACTGCTGAGATGAGAGCAGAGGGCTGTCCGGTTTTTAGAGAAAATTGTCAAACTTCAAAGTGCCGGTGGTACAGCAAATGAGAACCATCCTGTGTCTGAAGGAACAGTATGAAGCTTGTTATGGTAACAACCTGTAAATACTGCACAACTACCATTTCTGCTAATTGAAGGAGCACAGATGTAACTGTTGGATGGTCATCTACTACTACTCAGGGTTGAGAAAACAAAGGGATAGGGTAATGACCTAATCCTGTGAGAGTGTTTGTCATAAGTGGGCAGAATGGGAGATGGGCTGTGCTTTACTTGGCAGCGCATATACAAGAAAACACATCGTTTAATATAAATGGCTTCAGCCTGCCCCCCCTAACAAGCACATGGTTAATTCTATAGCAAAGCATTTTTTGGGGAGAAAAATGGAAACAATATGCTCTTTAACACCTAATTTTCTGGGGAGACAAATGGAATAAAAAGAAAATATATGAGTTGAATGATTCGCCATCTTAAACACTTATCTGTGACTGTGATCGAAATGAAACCATCATGGGCTCTTTTGGAACGGGTCCAAAAATTCAAAACGTGATGTGAAGGGCAGGAATAAAGACAGATGTCATGAGAAGTCAATTATCATTTAAATAAGTGGAAAATCTGGTTCAGACTCTTTGAAACACAATACAGCTTCGGGAACCGGAGACAGCTGGTACTGCGGGAAGTCTAAGGTTTCAATGCATCATTTATAACAAGCTAGGAAGTGACTGTGCGTTGTTTGAGCTTGACAGAGCGATGTCCTTACGGCAACGGCTGATTAGATGCCTTTGATTTTAATCATCATCAGTTTCCTCCCCCCCAGCGAACTCTCTCTCTTATAATCCATTTGCTCGGATTTTAAATGGCCAATTAACAAATGTATTATTGACACTGGCAAAAAATCACATGGTCATCACACCAACTCTTTAGTATAATGAGGAATCTCGTATTCGGACCATGTTATTTTGTTCCACGGCGTGTCTTGGTTGGGCCTGCATAAGTTCTTTTATTCGTGTCAGCGTATGAATAACAGAGAGAGAATGGGTGTGCTAGTGAGCATTTCAGCCAAGCAACCCTCTGGGCAGTCATAACATTTTTTCTTGAAACATTTTAACTCTGATGACATGTTTTTTAATGCCAGCAATTAGTCTACACATGTATAGCCACTGTGACCATATGTGCCAAATAAGGGTGCTGAGAAGACAGAACTGCTGAAAAACATTTCCTAAAGTTGTTTGGAAAAGCTGGAACTCATACAGCAGCACCATTACAGAACAAGGCCAAATACTCCCATGGCATCAACTAACTGTGTCTCTCGTTGACGTTCTCTGTGCACTGAATGAGATTTTTCATATTCTTCATAAACATTTACTCTGTTCCCTCTCAGAAATTTCCTTCGCCTTGTATAAACTATTCGGACAAACAGTCCTTAAACTGCTTTTGAATGTAATTCTAAGGATGGTCACTGGGTTGGCCCACCACTTTGGCCCACGATTTGAAATATCTAACCTCTTACTGGACACACTGTCATTATATTTAGGACATACACCAAGTTCTCAGTTTGTTAAGAACCCTCAGTGAAAACTACCGCAGCGTAATACAACCATTCTGTAGCAAATCACAAACTAAAATATAAAAGTCATGAAGGAGGATTTACTGCAGGCCTGTTGTATTCGAGGACATTAGTTTCAGCTAGATGTACCTAATGAACTTCTGAGTGATCACATTCAAGGTCCTCACGTCTCCGGTGATCTGATTTTCCTCTAGAACCACCATGAAGTTGACATGAAGTTGATTTTCCTCTAGAACCACCATGAAGTTGACATTGTCAACTTCATGGTGGTTCTAGAGGAAAATCAGATCACCGGAGTCGTGAGGACCTTGAATGTGATCACTAAGCGTTATGACTTTGGCGATCAGTTGGAATTTTTCATCAAAAGTTGGTTACCAAAAACTTTCAAAATAAAAGCACGCCAAGGTTGGCAGTTTCTCCTCAAAGTATAACTGTGGCGAAATGTGAAAGAGCTGCTGGCAAGTGTGTAGACTTTTTAATTTTGGGTTTGAATATTGCAATACCACGTCAGAATTTTGTTGAGAGAGTAATGACCCCTGATTTGCTGCCAGGTATCTCCTCCTTATGCTACTGGTGTTACTGTGCATTTTTGGCATTCCTCATCTCATAAGTATGTTTAATGTTTTAACTTCCCTCTGCAAACAGACTAAAGTTTTTATTATTACTTTATGATGTCAGTAACCCAAATACCCCAACTACAACAACTGTACCAATAATAATAATCACTATAATAGCTACAGTGAATGCGATGTATTCACTGTATGAAAATGTAGCTTCACATATGAAAATGTAGCTAAACTTTACAGGGCTCAGATTTCAGTCTGTACAGCTTGGGCTTCGTCTGAGGCATTCATGACGAGTAAAGTGAATTCATGATAGCAGCTCGACACACAATACTGATGGGGAAAAGGTCTGTTGCTCATCTCTAATGTATAATATGCAGCTGTGCGGTGATGGGTTCCCTCCACTGGCAGCACAAGCAACAGTAAGTTACGTTTCACCGGGCCTCCCTGTCTGCTGTGTTACTCCAACAACAACTTCACTGCACACTGTAAACGCTGCTCAGAGGCCTTTGCCTAAATCATCACGCAGAAAACTTGACCTGCCGAGCCAGAAATAGCCCTCAGTCCTCCAGAGCTTTTTGCCTGCTCTCTTCCTTTCCACTGCTGATGTCAAACCTGGCATATTTCAGGCCGGCTCAGGAATTCGGTAAGCCAGACCTTTCCACTGTCCAGTCCCCCCACAGGCTTTACAGCATGTCCCTGTTCATATCCAAAGTCCGGCTACAGAGCCATGATTTTGGGCCAAAACAAGCAATGGCAGATAAGATTTGGTTGTTTGATGTGGTTTAGGGAAATCCCTGTGAAACTATAATGTGTTATGGTGGAAGCTAAGTTTTCTTTTTGTTTTGACAGGGCAGGACTTATCTACTGGCCCGCTTTGGAGGACAGGGAATCACCACAGAAAAGCATGAGCGACATGATCAACAAGCTGACAACACCCCCACACTACTCAGTACGTTAATGATGGATTACATCTTGTCCAAGAACTACACTGTTTTTACAACTAAAATATTACTCTGATATTGCTGCTGTTCAGTGATGTTTATTTTGGCAAAATATTGTCCACAAGCCAAAAGGGAACTAAATAAAATAAATGTAATCCGGTACAGTTTTGACAGTTTTCATGGTAATCCCTTAGAGTCATATTGACAGCAAG
This sequence comes from Selene dorsalis, assembly GCA_900303245.1. Classification (NCBI taxonomy): domain Eukaryota; kingdom Metazoa; phylum Chordata; class Actinopteri; order Carangiformes; family Carangidae; genus Selene; species Selene dorsalis. The sequence continues at coordinate 101,329 of OMNW01009950.1, read as the reverse complement.
ATAAACTACAAAATAACTCAAAGATTAGTTTTGGAAAATATGCTTATTCATTTTTGATTTGATGAGACAATAGGTAGATAACCCTATGAGTATATATATAGTATAGCTTTTCTTTATAGAATAACAACTGGAAACAGGGAATACATTAGTCTAGCTCTGTCAAAAAAGCACATTTGAAGCTAAGTGCTTAAAATATTATTCTCATTCTTGTGTGTTAAAAAACAGTCTGAAACATAACCCCAAAAAGTTTGAGCAGAGCCGGCCCTGCTTCCAGTCTTTATACTAAACTAACCTAACCGAACCACTGAATTAAGTTTATTCAGTCTAACAAACTATCTATGAAGAGCAATATACTCATTTAACTAGTTTAGGTGAGGTTGACTAGACACTTGCTACCATGTGCATGTGTGATATCCTGCCATGTCCTTTACTCTTGTTCATGACTGCTACATCATGAGCCGTAAAACATTACTGGGTTGAAAATGTACTGTCCATACTGATCTGTAGTTTGAGTCCTAATCTCTAGGAACAAGTTTTATTGGATTTTGGATCATGGTTTTTATTGGATCATGTAATAGTGATTTCTTTCAAAGAGAGATACATAAACATGTGGTTGGTTCAAATAATGGTTTTCGTGACAGACGGAGGAAAAATGAATTGGCAATGGCAGTATTATTCCTGAAGGATGAAGAGGAAATGATGTTTGAGGAACCACTGTACTGTACCTTTGCAGAATATCACATGAACCATCAGAAAGGGCTTATCCTTCCAAAGCATTTATTATTACAAATGTAGTGAATTCATAGGGCACTTGTCAGGTTTAATGTACCTTGCAAATTTTAGGGTTAGTGTTGGTATATAAATTTTCTATATTATATCCTTTTATCTGTCAAGGTTGAGACTGCAACTGTCTAAATGTCACAACCCTTTGTATACATCATGTAACACAAGGGGACTACCGTGGTTTTGCTAACTTCTGACTCACTATGGGGTCTTTGGGGAAGTTCACATCACATCCTCCAGCTGCGGTGTTGAATCTGCCTGGCCAGGCACTCTGCCACACCTTGCCTCCCCCCTTGTACGTAGCCCTGCTTCCAGGCACCGGAGTGGGATTAGGGTCCTGTGAACCTCTGCCAAGCCCTCAGTGGATGTGGAGCGGCAAATGGGAGCATGTTGAATGCGTTTGCTTTGATCTCAGCAGACTGTGCAGTTTACAAAGAATTGGTTTCTGGTACTGTCTCTGTCTCGCTCTGGGTAATAGATTCACCATTTTTCCGCTGTTTCTTATCCTTCAGCAAGATTTGAAAAA
>OMNW01009950.1:38828-85715 GCA_900303245.1 Selene dorsalis | reverse complement strand
AAACAAACATTTTTTTTTAAAAAAAAAAAAAAAATAATAAAAAAAAAAAAAAAAAAAAAAAAAAAAAAAAAAAAAAAAAAAAAAAAAAAAAAGACGTGGCTCTCCTTTTCATTGGCTCCCAGTATCAAATTAAAACCTGCCACGGTATGCAAAGAGTATAGGCCGTGTCCGGTTTACTTTGGAGAGCCTGGAGCATTCTCTGGTCATCTGGGTTTGTTCAACTATGACCCTGCACAGTGTTAAGGATGTTAAAACTTTTTTTGCACTGCCAATGGGCGGCAGTGCTTGGAATTTTAGCAGTCATACACAAATACAGAAGGATTTTCTCATAATGAATGGCTGATTAAAATCAGGGACTGGTTTTTGCAATCCATGGTGGATTTCAGAGACACAATCATCTGTATACAATATTTAATTTTGCCTCTAAAACAATATAATAAAAATAAAACCGAGGCCAAAAATCCCATGTGATGTGTTTCCTGTATTTTGTATTTAAAATTAGTAAATGAGGTTTAATCTTTGATTTGGCGGACTGATTGAAGTTCATAACGTCGTTGGACTGGTTCAGAGTTCAAAATCTCTAAAACACATGTTAGATGTATTTATGAAGATCCACCATGTTTCTCACTCTTACCCCAAAACAGGCACCATAACAAAAAAATAAATAAAATAAAAACATCAATAGCTGCATGGATTTGGAAAACAAAAAAAAAAAAAAAGGGACTTGGATTTGAAGAGAAAGACAGAGACACAGTGATGAAAAAGAGACAAATGGCTATTGTGTGGTCAAGTTTTTTCTTCTTTTTTTTTTTTCCCACCACACTTTTGGAGGCCAAGTATGTAAACTGTTCCATTAATCTCAGCGTGGGGGAAAAGAGTGTGAGGTTTAATGTGTGGTTTTAAACTTTCTAATGAGCTGGATGGGGGCCACTGCTGAATTGAAGTGAAGGTTTAACTGAAATACGGGTCAATCTGGCTCTCGTACAACAGCCAATTCATAGAAGCAACCACTTACAAAAAGAATTTGCAGTGGTGTATAATCTGTCTGCTCAACAAAACTGTTAAAAAAGTAAGACTGCAAAAAAAATCTATCAAGTGCATTAGTGAAATATTACAAAATAAAACTAAAGTCATGTGAAATTACACATGGCCAAAAAACCAAACAACTGCTCACACTGCACATCTCATCAGTTGGATTTATTGATCATAACTCTAAAGTCTACAGACTTACAATAGCTGTAGACTGGCTGGGGTTGTCAGGTGGAGAGAGCCTTGTCAACGGGGATGGAGGAGGAGATTTATGATATTGCTGCTGGCAGGTGAACTTCTCTGGCTGCCTGGTTTTCAGAGCCACGGGATGGAGCAATACTCTCCTTTTCTCAGGAACAGCCTTGTGCTCCCAACTGTTTCACCGACTGTTGTAATGGTTGTGAGTCTCAGGCTCCAAACACATAAAGCCAAACACATGTGCTGACATAATTTAATTACGGCATGTGCATTTGTGTTTATATTTGTAGTTGGATGCATACTTATGCAGGGTGCAGTCTCTGTGGACAGCATCATAATTGCCCTAAAAAGCACAAGCCAACAACTTGGCTAAGACATGTTTTAAAATGGGTCTGTTTCCATGGGGACAGCGAGACTATTGGCAATAATTTGTCCACTAAAACTTAAGAGATGGCCGCTTGGTGTCATAATGGCTAAGTAACAACCCGTGGTGTAACAACAAATAAAACAGTTTAGATGCAGCTACACTGAATCTAAATATATGATACAAGCTTAATTATGACTGGAATGACCTTTTTAACAAAAACTTTGAATTCACACAGTGAAATCTAACAACTACCTCACTAAAATTACACTACGTATTTATTATCGTATTTTATAAATTGGCAAAATTCCCAAAGTATTATGGTTATATATATAACCATTCTCACGTTTGATACTCACAAGAATCATAGGCCTTTACTGTAGATATCATTAAGTGTGTATCAATAAGGATGCATTTGCCCTAAGACCACATGATGAAAGAAACATTTTTATGCAATTTAATATCTTGGAAAATTTAAAGTTTTTTGCATTGAAAGAAACAGCTTATACTCATTATTTTTACAGGAAAAGAGAAAAAAAAAGCACCTAACAGTCTCCTTATAAACTTGAGCCGGTGTTTATTTAACAGCTGCTTTCATTAGCCTCTTAGCCCCTTTTCTCCAATAACCATAAAACGATTAAGTGTCCTCTGGGGCAACAAGCTTGGGCTCATCACTGATGCCTCATTAATAATAAGAAAGCTACGTCTGGATGGCAGAGCTGATGACACGACAGTGAAGACACCCCGCCCATATCATCTCCTCCTGGCAGGGTAATGGAGGATGACATCAGGGGATGATACAGAGACAATAGCCTAATGAGGTGACTCTTGTTTTGAAGGAGAGAAGTGTTGGGGTGTTTGACGTTCAGAGTGAAAGACTAATGCTGAGATTTTCTTGACAAAACAAAATTAGGAGGAAGAGACTTTGACTCACTTGATGATGAGTGCCACTGAAAGGACTCTGTGGTCCGGAGCCGCTGTGTTAATTCAGATAAAAAGCTGCCGATTGGCCAGAGCCAAAGGGCTGTAATAAAATCCACATGGAAGCAGAAACGGCAGTGGAGAGGGGGACTAACAGAGCCAGCATGGCTGATATTTTTTCAAATACTGACCAGATGGGGCCAGCATTGTTTTATCCTAAGAGCTGTTTAATGTCATTGAGCTGCAATAAGCCCTGAGCTCATGATGGAATACCTCCACTCCCAAACACCCATATGACAGCACACAGGGTTTGATGAATTAACAAGAAAAACAAGTTTTTCTAAACTTGCTGACATAAAATATACTAGGTCTCTGCCCTCCACGTTCTTATGACAAGTTGGTGGGGGCCCAAGGAGCTAAGCTCGGCCAGCCAAAAAAAGCCCACAAGCAGAGAGAGATATTATTGTTTCAGTCTTGGGCCAGTTTCCTTTGACTTTACTCAGTCAAAAACAGAATGGACCTTAAAAACTTTTGATTTTAGCCCTGTAATTTTAGCATGGTATGACATAAGAACGATCAATGGGAGAAGTACTTCCTCCTGTGTAAAAAACAGTTGCAATGTCCTGTTTGGTGGGGTTTTCTCTTTACTCTGATCTATTGAGAAGTTAATATCTATCGTTAGGTATTGCCACATAAACATGACTGTTCAAGTGGAGGTGAGAAAGAAAAGTTATCTTTAAGTGAAAAGACTAGGAAGGAAGGACGCCTCGGTACTGGAGCGGTGGTATACTGTTTCATGTTGTAAGACAACAGGAGAAACAGACTCCAAACAAACAGGCCTAGGTTACAAATTCCACCCAGCTGGAAACTGCAGACACACTATTAAGTAAATGATGGAGCAGAGCAGCCAACACTTTTCCAAACACCCAGAATCACAGCAAAACCTCTCGTTTGCCAGTAAAATCCACAGTCTGACCTGTGGGAACAAGATATTCTAAGGATATGATCACACCATGATTACCCTGATTGATTATAAAAGAGGAAACATAAAAGCAAATGAAACATGTCACTTAATCTATCATCTATGGATCTTGAGCTATTCATTTCAATACGATAAACTACACCACCAGTATTGGTCCCCCTCTGTCCAATGACGTCTGCGGCATCATCAATCTCAGCAAATAACATAACATTTTGTCTTCACTTGAATCCCTTTAGACACAACATTGGTCAAGATTTAAAAGACCAACAAAAACGGAATAGTTTTGCAGACACACAAATTTTCTTTAAATCATTCACTCACTCCCTCTCCTTTTGACACAGACACACACACAAACACAAACACACATATCCACACTCAGACGCAGGATTAACATTTACTTTTACCCTTATATTTAGTGGAACTAGCTCCTCTGGTACCTCTTTGTGGTGATGGACAAACCTGGAACTACCAACCACAAAATGTGGAAATTCAATTAGATGAATTTAAGTGTTTCATAAAGTCATAGGTGGTTGTCCAGAGGAATTCCCATAAAACCCTGGCACTCAGGCATAATCGCAGCACACTGATGGCCACACTACGCACACACACCCAAAACTGGAAACCACAGAACAGTGACATACACTTACAACCGCAGTGTGAGACCTGCGTATAGATCGCAACTTCTGGCCGACAGCAAGTAAAGAGCTGACAGACTACAAACACCACTCTCTTCATTGTGCTGGTCTCCTCTGCTGCATCAAGTAATTCCACTCTTCTCTCTTACCAGACACTGAACCTGGGGCAGGGGTGGTTCAGGCTCAGATGCACCGTTTTCCACACTCCCACGATATAAACAGTATATGGTAAATATCTGTTTGTGGAAAAAGAGCTCCTATTTCTGGTAGTAAAAAGGGTTCCACCAACAACTTTCCCTGGCCAGTAAGTGGAACCGGACGCATGTTGTAGCTAACAACAGAACTCTGTGATGGAAAACAGGGACCACACAGTAAGGCTTTGGAAACCCATAAGCGTACAGAGGTGTATGTTAAGGCCTGGGTTGGGTTAATAGATAGCTTGAACAAGAACTTTGGGTGCACCACAAGACGACCAAACCACCGGGAGCTTTATTTTTTCCTACAAGCCGTCTCTTCAGAGCAGACACAAATCTTACCTAGATGCAGTTCCTCTCCATCCATTCTCCCTGTAGTGAAACAGTGCAGCAAGGTGGTCAAGACTCTCCTGCCAAATCTCCTGCTCATATCAGCCAAGACACACAGACCATAGGTTCCTCCTTATTCATGTCTAAAAATATTTATCGGATCACTTAGGTACAGCATGGCAGCAGTAATTGCCGCTCATTCTTGCTTATTATGAAAACATACAAATGCTCAGATTCAAGGATAAATGTGAAAACGAAAACAGGATAACTCACCATTAATCTGCATTATGTAATACAACATACACACCTAATATCATAATAATTGAGACAGTGTCTGTCCAATACACACAATGTAGAATCCAAATTGGATAACAGCACTGTAGACTTTAAACTGCAACTTTTTGACAGATCTAATCACAAGTCCAGCTCCATGAGAACAGCAGCTTCCATCTTCTCTCCTTCCTCTTTGCATCAATCATCACAGACGGCCATCGGCCTACTGTCTCCGCTCATGTCTGTCTGTTAACAATCTCACAATACAACCCACACTGCTCTCGGTTTAACCCTCTTACAAGCTGCCAAAAATAATTTCTTGCTGGAAATGCGATAAATAAAGTCCACTAATGGAGTGCTTTTTACTGTCAGCAGAGCAGAGAGATCTTGTTAGAAGTGGCACCTTAATGGCATTTAAATGCAAAACATTTTCAGACAAAAGTTATCCTCTGTTAGATGTAAGGGATGATTATTCAACATTTGTACAGCATGTGGCCATGTGGGGAATGACGCTCAGAGCATACAGATTCAGGCTATTCTTCACCGGGCTAAAGCAAAAACAGACACGTTTATGGCTTGGCCAAAAAGAGAACTTCACTTGGTACCTCATTTCTTCATCCCTCTTTCCTGTTAAGGGTGAAAGTGAGGTATATTACGTTGACTGGGCGCTGCATATTCTGGTGCCTGTCGTGCCCGTTATGTGTTTTATCATATCAATCCCTGTAAAATAGAAAACGGATGTGGCTGTTATGGAAGGATGAAGACAATGAGTGGCAGCAGGCGGTTGAAATGGCTTGATTGCTTCCAGGCCCTGTCTGTCTTAGGGTAAAGATGGTGGCAGAGCCTGGGGAACCGTGGTCCAGGGTTCAGGTAAACAAACATCGTACGTTGGGCTGCAGTTTGATTCCTGCACACCGAAGAGTCTGTTTGTTGAGATGAGGTTTCTGCAGAGGCGGCTGGACAGAAGAATGACTGCAGTTGTTCAGGGGGGATATTGGAGATGTAATCGCCTGTTTTTCTTCCTTTTTGTTTTCAGGAATGTTCTCTGGAACGCACCGAGAATTGAGTCACGAACCACAACCCTCAGCTGGACAAGGAGAGAAAGACCAACAGGCTTCTGAGGGAAACCTGGAATAGTTCTGTCTATAAATGTTCCAATTCTCAGAAAGATCCTGCTGAGACACAGGCTGATGATACAGTTTCTGCTCTCATTCAAGGGAATTCAAGTGATGGGGAAGTGAAACATACTGCAGATATGTCCTGATAGAGAAGAAGTTTTCTCATGGGAACAATGCCTTGGAGTTGAAATGATGAATCCTTGTCTGCTCTTTGTTACCACTCATAAAAGTCTGTTAAGTAGCTTTGGGATTTTGGTTTAGACACAATGTAGCTATCACTCTTGTCTCACTGAATCAGGTTTTATACAGTACTGTAAAAAAGAAATATAACGGAAGGGAAACAAATCGACCAGAGAAAGTTATGTTTGCATTTACAGGATCCAGCATCTATCACGATAGGAAGAAGGAAGTACACATTTTGATAACCTATATTGCACAATCATTCATTCTTCACAGCGATGTCTGATTCACAGGCTCGTGGACTGACAGAGAATAAACACACAACTGCTTACAGGAATGTCAACTGTGGAAAAACTGAGTCCATGTGCAAATATGGTACGCCCTTTGTTTCACTATAGGGACTCTTCACAAAACCCAGTTGTAGGCCCTGTACCATCTCCAACATCCGCGTTAAAGGAAATAAGGAAATAGCTGGAGATAGCTTTCAGTGGGGAATTTTAACAGTCTTGACAACTTATTCTGAGGTGGAAGGGAGTTATGAGGTGGAGGGGACCTGTGTAATGTTCACTTTTTGTATGACTGTGCTTGGGTCATATGGTTTTTATTGAAAACACAATCACATGAGCTAATGGCTGCAAAAGGCTATGCCAAGACTATGCATCTCTTTAGACTTTGTCAGAGAAGTGAAGAACAGAAGGAAGAGCCTAAAGTTTGTAATCCAGAATTGTGGAGTCACCAGACACAAAATCAATGAGAAAGGAGAAAAGGAGGTGAATCATGGTGAGTGAATTTGCTTGCTGTCTCCCTCACCAAACTGGATGACATTACTGTGTATTTCCATATTCTTTTTTTTTTTAAGTCGCAAACACAGACTGCCCTCCAGCCAGCTCAGCTTTTTATGTGTAGATCTGTCAGACTTTTGTTTAACAGTGGTGGAACAAACTATTTGTCATGTTGTATTGTATCCAAACCAACAAGGCTTGCTTGTAAGTTTGAGATTAGCAAAAGCAACATTTTTACAATTTGGGTTGAGAGGCCTGAGGATCATATGACCACAACATCCAAGTCAAAATCTGACACGGGAAGTTTCGCTGTTTAACCTTTGGGTTTTTTAATTATTATTTTGAGATGTTAAACACACAATAAGCGGCCTGGTACATGTCAAAATTGAGTAATGCACAAAGCATGTGTGAAACACTACACTACTTTGACCACTTCCATGAGTAAATCATCACCCCGTTTTCTATTATTGTCACTTTTAAGCAAAAGTTATTCTTGGTAGAACACCTACAACCTTTCCAAGTAGATTCCCAATGAACACACTAACCACTAAACACAGTAGGCTCCCCCATGAGTCATAGCCATGTTTTATGGAGCCACAATTGCCGCTTTTAATGGCATTAGGCACTCTGACGTATGCTCCAGACCACCGGTATGGCACCGTGCCTGCAGATCATGGTGTGAAATTGCCCAGAGATTTGGGAGGTGAGAGACTGCATGCAGCTTTCCCCAGTAGAAAGAACTAAAGGTGAACCCAGAGGTGACCTGATTGAGCCGCAACAGATTTACTAAGTTTTAATTCCCAATTCTGGGTTTCCTGTTCCTGAGGACCACAAAATATGATACACTGAGCTTAGTGACTGAGAACTAATTGTTATGCCTACCCCTCTTCCTTAAAACCTAGAGATTTTGTGTAGCATCAGCTGTCATGTAATCAGCTCCACATGCCTGTTTCACAACAATGTAGCCTAGTGGATAACACTGGGACTAGGTAAATGCAGCACATGGCCTGCCTCCAGACCAAAGGCTGCTGGTTTTCTTTTGGAGTCAGCTCCACAAACTTAGATAATCTGTCTCAGTGGATGGAAGAATGGTAACAACATTTAACATGTACGCCCCCCCGGACCCCCCACGCAATATACAATTCAGGTCCAACATACCTGTGGCCAACTACTTTAAGGAACAGAAACAAGCAGATGCCATTCACTTAATAACTAAGCGGAGAGATTCAAATTACATTTTATGTAAATTACATTTGCGTTTTGGTATCAGTTCAACTGGGACCAACGAGAAAGTATGCATGTTAACGAAAATGGCAACATCTCCACATAGACATGACTGACTCACTCAGGCGTAGCAGATTTTGCAATTTTGTGATTGCACAAGAAATAAAGAGTTGAACAATGTCTGGACTGAAGCCCAGACATTCCTTAAAGCCTTTCTTAACTTCTCTTTGTCAAGCAAATCAACCTGAAGTGGCAACCTGGGACTGCATTAGCACCTGACATTCAGGGTGCTGCGAGCCGCTTTCCCATCCTCACTGCTGGCCTCCTGACATGTGGGCTAATGAAGGCAAACTTCTCCCTCTGCCACATCAAAGCAGGGCCGACTTGCTGTGGCCCTGTTCCTTCGCCAGCTTCCCTGTATCACTTTCAAACACAGCCACATGGGGAAATTTAATAAGAGATGGACAGCTAATGTCTCCCACCCATGCTCCAGTCAGTCAGCAAAGTAGCCAATCGACCAGTCAGCCAGATCTGCTGTAAAATCAGAACTCTGCTTTGTATCATGGCGCCAGACATTGAAAAAGCTGTGCCATGGCTGCATAGCATGCATGATTCAGCCATCAGGCTATTATAGACGATCGACGAAAAATTAATAAGAGACACAAAAACCACTGTCTGTAAAATGCTCTCATTTGGCAAATCATATCAACAGTAGTGGGATCCATGCTCAGAGCATAGCTGCCAATAAAGCAGACATTACCTAATAAAGGCCCCAATAAATACACACAGTAGAACAGGAGTGAAGCAAAGTTGATAAAGTAGTTGAGAATGACAAGGTTAAGGAATCCTGATTAGATTTAGAATTACATGCAGCATGTGTTGACTGATTCCTTTCCCAGCCTTAACTCTCAAAATTTGCACGTGTGAAGTGAGATCCAGGAAAGTGCAAGATCAAACTCATGGGAGCACAGTTTAATGCAGGGAGCAGAAATCAGCCAAACTAGGATGGGAAATCTTAGAATTTGGTGCGTTCTATTTTATTGACTGTGACATGTTTACCGCTTCTTCACTTCTGAAACAATGGTCTATTATCACTATCATGTGGAGCTGGACTACTCATGTGGCGGTGTTATACTGTTTCGGAGTCAACCTGATAACTCATCCTTAACATGGACATAGTCAGGCACACATGGAATACATAAGACGGCGCTTTGAATAAAGGCTGAAATTTCATCCTGTAAAAATACTGACGCTATACAGTTAAAAGCGGGACGTGTTACTGTAGCTTTCGGGAAAATAAGAAAAAGAACCATTTTCCTCTTGGTGACCTTAAACTGAACATTTAGTCTGCCATGCACACTGTCAGTCACTGAGATTTGCAGAAAAAAACCACCCCACTTACGTATTGACAAATAAAGAAATATGCTCACAGTTTATTAATTCATCATTTCAAAGACTGCTGTTATACAGTTATCATGCGCATATGCTCAGCTGTGTTACAGCTGACGGTTTACATCTGGTTTCAAAACCTTAAATCTGAATCTTTCTGCATTGGTTTCATGGACACAGGTGAAAACCTCCTGTTGTCTGGATCAAATTTTTCATCTGCACTGGATCAGATTCCTTTGAAGCACCTTATACATATTGTGTTTTAAGAGGTAGCCATTATATATTGTGTGTTGAGGAATATCTTCTCTGGGAGAAAAGATGCCTCTCCATATACTAATGCAGTACAATAAAATTCAACAGTGTTCATTCAGATTTTTTTAAATTTATTTATTCAACTTTTTGATAGATTTGTTAAGAAGCTGATTTTAAGCTACTGGTGCGTGACTTTTATCAGTAGTCAAATTTAACTTTCAGCCAGAGTGAGCATACAGTCCAACATTAGATGGCACTACATGATAGTGATAGTTTGTTTTTTTATGCAGGCTTGCACAAAGGTAAAAATACATTTTAACCACATCCAAACAATATCTGTTCAAGCATATGCTAGATATTGCACTGAATGTTTTCACCAATTTATTTTGCTGTCCAACAACTTTTAACATTGACTAAAACAGCTGATCTGTGGCATCATACTGCTTAGGTGTAAGAAAATATACTGGGTTTTTTGTAGGAGGCTAAAATACACTTTGAGGTCTTTGAGGAGGCAGTACATCGCTCAGCTTACCTTTTTTCTCCAAACTGGTAGTGAATCAAATTCTAGAGCACCTCATACAGACCCACATCAAATAACTTAAACTATCCCTTTAAGATCCATGAGAGAGAAATCTCAGAAGCTTAGATCATGATGTGTGGCTTTGATAAAAAAATAGAAAAAAAAAAAGGATTAGGAGTGGGGCTTACGTGACCTGATAAGGAGGAATATTACAGAGATTGTGAATACCTGACTTCAATGAGACTTTAACATGCGTACCCCAGCTGTGTTCATCACTTTTTTGTGTCCCCTGGAAACAACTCCATTGTTATCTATGTTACACCGAGTGTTTGTCTACCGAGTATTGTGTGTATTTGCAGCACTCGTATTAACAAACTGTTTTCTTAATTTGCTTTTGTTTTCTGAAGGTAGAGTGTGATGACCTCTCTCAGCCACTGTGCTAAGTTAGTCTAAACACCAATGAGCATTAAAAATATTTTCCTTTTCGCTGCGCTGCAAAATTTTTTGCAAGATCTTAGATATATCACAGTGGTGCAAATGCATGCCCGTTTGCACATGTGAGCAATCAAGTGTGTGCGTGTGTTCGCATGTGCACGTGCACTCAGTCTCCACAGTTGTTATAGTAGAATAAAATTAATCAAATGATATTGACCGCAGTAGTTGAGTCCAGATAATATTTCACCCCAGAGTTGAGAGCGCTTGGACTGACAAGCAGTGATGGAATGAGTGTCAGACTCTCAGATGAGTTATGCAACGACATCTACTGAGCCAGAGCGGCACTATAGAGTAACAGCTGCAAATAATGAATTCATTTTTGATTAATTACACAAAAACCCTTTTACAGAAATATGACAAAATCTATTCACTGGGACTGTTTCAAACAGACCAGTCGTTGTTTCGTTGGCGCCTTAAGGCAGTGCTTATTTTCATTTGCTGCCTGTTATTTTCTTATTTTTGGACTCTGCTGAGAAGATGGCAGGCTTGGACACTGGCTAACAGCTTGTGGTCTGGTATTAGAGCTAAAACCTTGCAAAGTGCAACAGTTTGAAGTCAGCCACCTGCTAGCACTAATTGGCCCAGTCTCATTCAGTGGAGAGGCCCTTCATTCCCAGGTGGACTAGGAAGAAAACAGGGAATGGAATGCAAATTGTTGAAAGTCAGTGTTAAATGTCCGGGGGATGAATGGAAGGAGTCACCCAGGTCAACACATTAGGTGAACTTTAATAAGCATGAGTAGTTCAAGAGCTCAGCCCTCCTGTGACGTGTATGTGTTTGTGAGAGGAGTGGAAGAGAAACCAGTTTATAGCATTACTTCATCTGGTTTGCCAAAAGTGACCCACACATGTGGTAATTAGATTTCATGATAAAACTATGTGCAACTTCAAAGGCAACTGAAGGGCATGGCTGTAGCGTCCTGCTACATCAGAAAATAAAGGTGTTAATAACCTGTTGTAATATGATTTAAAAGGGGCAGTTGGTCACGTATTTGACAGTTTCTCATGAAAAGTGTTCACAGTGTTGAGCCCAGCTGAAAAGATTTTAATGTGACAGAAGTAGTGTAATAAATTAAACGTGCTGGAGAGATCATCTGGTCATCCATCAAGCAGTTTTGGGTAGACTGGCCCCTGAAGGGCTAAGTCTGCTCAAAGTCTACATACTTCGCTGTCAGTGAGCCTTAAAATATAGTATATTACAAAATAAAGTTGTATAATCTTGACAATTAGCAATCGAACACTTGCTAATCACCACTAAAGTCCAAGTAAAGCCGAGGCTGATGCTGATGTTATTTTGCGTCAGTGCAATTACGAGTCATGCTGAAGGAAACATCTGAAACTAATTAAATGACAATCCATTCAGTTACTGTCAATTCATTTCACCTAGGATAACAAATGATGTTACTGTGGATTCCTGTTCAAAATGTCAACATTTGTGCACTGGATGTGTGTTTGTATTTTACCTGGGCAATGTTCTTGTTGAGTAAGTAGACACCATATTCAAAATGAAACCGCTCTCCTCTCGGATACAAGGGGAATCTGTGAGAGAAGGGAGGACAAGGAACATTTTGAACTGAACAGGAACAGGTACTTTACTTGATGTAATCCTTCATGGAAAAAGTCTGAAAACAAAACTGTTAAGAGCCTTAAAACAAACACTCCCAAGCCAACTAAGCACAGTCCATTCAACAACAGTGTTATATGCCATGTCATAATATACCATATATACCATACGATATACCATACCATACCACCAAATATACCAGGAGGCATGCAAAAAACTCAATAATGCAGTGTGGAAGTGTTTGTTAGTTTTACTTTGAAGGATTTAAACAACTGTTAGTCATTGGCTTTGATTCAGGAGGGGAACTCTTCCTGTTACTGAAAGTGCTCCTTCGTGTAGCCAGCAGCGTTTACAGTGGGTAACACTTGCAGATGGTTGAAGAAGCTGGATCTAAGTCTCTGATCCCATCCCACAGATGCCACCTCTGTAGCTTGTTAAACTGAAATATCAAACAGGGCAGAGGCGTCCAACCAGCCTGTCCATCCGCCTCTCAGCAGGAACAAAGAGAACTTTTCCTTTCAGCGTGGTGGGAAAGTCCCTCTGGTGCCAGTCAGATGTCCTAGTTAGGACTGCACAGGGAGTGCTCATGAAGGATGGGGGACATAGCCCTGGGTGCTGGGGCAGGGTATGCTGACATCCAGAGTGGGAAAATTCTCTCTCGCTACCAGGAACTTAAGGCTGGACTCATCCCTTCCTGTCATTATGTGCTTATGTCTGCTGATCTCCCACTGAGGAGGATACAGTATATTGGGAAAGTAGCTCCACAGACTGAGCAGGGCTTTGGTCAGACAAAACTCACACACACACATACACAAACACACACCTGTTTGTGTCAACTGGTTATCTACATTCATATCTTAGCTCTATCCAAACTCCATCTCTAAGTGCTTCACCTTAACCTTTGGTGTGACCTAAACATAATACCACTCTTAACCTGCCAGTCAAAGACTGAAATAGTGCTTTCAAAAAGGTGGCTTGAAAAATGTCTTCTTTCAGGGGTTTCACTGCTTATGCACGAAGCTAACATCTGGCTTTTGTAAGAGTAAAAATCCGATATCAAACATATGAGATGTTACCAAGGTAACACCGTAGACACAGCGTCCACACAGTTGGGTCAAATAAACAGCTGTTACTTTTTGTTGCAACCGTTGTTTATGTCAAATGGAAACAAAGGGCGAAGAAATGTTGTTGTAAAGATAAGCCTTTCCATCTGAAAAGTGATTGATAAAGCATGTGTCACCGCTGATGTCAAAACAACAGCACAGAATTGTGTTTGGCGCAACACCTTGATGCATCTATTTTACAGTAACAGTGATCTCTTTTCAATGAGCTGCTAAGCCTTTCATGTGACAGCACTTTCATTTGCCACTACAGTTAGGTCTGTGAGAAAAAGGTTTGTTTTTTGCAGCTGTTTTTTTCAGCTACTTTATCATCAAGACACGGCTGGAAAAACTGAGGAGGCTCTTCAATGGGAGTTTCAGAACAAATTCTAAAATGAGTGAGACACTCACTGGAGTTTCAGGTTGAATCTTTTCAGGCTGATCTACAGCTACAAACTCTATGATTTGAGCCTGTACATGACCCAATCAGCGAGACAGGTGCCTCTGTTACTGTAAGGCAGTGTTGGCAGGAGCAGAAGAGGTGGTCAGGTTGTGTATACAGTACAGTATGTGGAGACACATGTCAAATGCTTTACACATGTGTGTGTGTGTATACATGGGTGTACTGTTGAGTATGTGCATCCAGCATGCTTCCTTCCTGTCTGTGTGCCCCCCTAGGCTGGGTCATGGTCTTAATCCTGTATGGGGCTCTTCAACCCCTCTTACTCTGACCTATAGGTGCCAGAGGCCATGAACGAATGAGCAGAAATTACATATCCTCGGTGCCTTTACTGCACTGGATGCTACTGTCAACTGGGATCATGTTAACAGCTCCGCAACCCTGAAGGTTAATGTGCTGACTTAGATGTGCTTGTGACATGTTGAAGGCCAAATTTGACTCGGATACTAATGCTCTTAGAAAACAAATCTTTAATGACAGTATCTGCCTTTAAAATTTGAAGTTATTTGTAACACATCTTAACTTATTATAACATGATGCTTCTATGTCTTTACTTTGGCTTTCGTCTATTTCTTGTGAGGCTGGTTTGTCCGACTCATATCTGGAGACCTCAGACTGAAGCACTGACCTGCGCTCACTGTAAACACCTTCTCAGTCACACATCGCACCGCAACACTGAAGTAAACTCTTCACAGATGGAGATCATTCTAGGCTTCGGATGAATTCTAACAGGATGCTGCTGCAAACACTAGTAAGTAAAAAGTGAGGCACTGTGCCCTGAGGGCCACACAGCCAGCCTCTTGTTGGTCTTCCATATCCCCCGACATGCAGCCGGGGCCCCATGGAGGAAGCGTCACGCTGGAGGACATATCTCAGCACTAGGAAATAACTAACATAGAGAGGAAGAACAACACAACAAGCATTCCCCCTCACACAGTTGGCATTCCCAATATCACTTCCCCACGCACAGATAGGATTTGTTTGCTGATGAACACACATGAAAAGGAAAACAAAGCCACTTCCAACACACACACGCAAACACATAAAAACACACACAGAGGCTCCGTCACAGTTAAGTGATTAATGACCGCTGTCCACCGTGTCTGAAATCACACTGGAGAGACTCTGGTTCACCAAACACCAGGAATTCCTCCAGGGGATGTCCAGCATAGTCAAATATATTATTTCACAGCAGTAGGGAGAAGGAGGGAGGAGGAGGGAGGACGTCTGATGAAGGAGGGGAGGGAGACTCACCTAGGGACATTTTATTATTCTATATTATCTAATCCGTGCAGGATTACCCCACTGAGATTAAGAACCTTTCATATGAGACTTCACAGAGAAGATGAACTAGACGCACAACAAATGCAAAAAGTGAGAATAAAGCATAAAGCTCTGGGGGCCTTGGGGACAAATAGCCATTGCTATCATTTTTGCTTTGACTGTAAAAATGCTGGTGGTATGTGCAGGGGAGAGACATAAGGAAGCAGAGTAAGATGAGACAGAACGCCATCTTTAATCACTCAGCCAGCGGCGGCGGCATAAACTGAAGCAGCCCTCTACGCTAAACAGGATGAAATAAATTACAGTCCAGAAGGAATATGCATGCCTAAATCAGTAACCGGTCAGTCCATCAGGATGGAGGGTCCAGAGTAAACAGAAACAAACAAGAGAGAATCACACACAGCTTGGAGACATTTTGTTTGTGGCATCAATTGTGCTTTCTCACTGGATTGCAACAATTTGTTTTTGTGTTGTTTGTAAATGAGGTCATGGTAACTTCTTCACCTCTTGTACCTTGTGCACAATATTGTTGGGTCTCTTATTTAATTTTGTTGTACATTTGAATCAAAATCAAATCATTTCTATCACAGCAGTCCTTGTATTTCCTCACTCTCCTTAATCAAGCCATTTCCTCCATCAGCACATCCCTATCCTGCTCCCCTCAGTGGCGGCTCTGTTGAAGGGTCAACTAACACAGCAAACCCAATATGACAAGCACCATAATCAACACGCCCACTCACTTTAGCATCCATTTAGAAGACTGATTACTGAAACATGAAGGCTGCTTTCATTTAGCTAATATTTAACTCTGCATGTGCTGGACAAAAGGATGAAAAAGAGTGTGAGTTAAGAGCAGGAGTAAACCTGTCACTTTTTTTCTCTGTCATAAAAAAATAAATCACCCTTCTCTTTTCTCAGCACAGGATAGTTAACGTGCAAGTACCGGGTCTGTCTATAGACACAAAAATATGTAATTAATAAGTGCGGAGACATGAAACTATAAAAAAACAAAAGCTACATCTGACAGGAAAGTCCCCTGTCTTCATGAGAGAAAATATGTACACCCCCAGCCTGCCAGCTCTTAACTGCAGGGTCTAGACACCCATTCTCCACACAGACAACCTTCAAATATAGAGGAGGGACTCTTGTTAAAAGGAGGAAACAACCATTAAACATACAGCTACAATAATGAGATCAAGAAACAGTTCATCAAACTTTCTTCCTGTCCAATATTTTAAAACTTGCTCCTGGCTCTGTCTTTTGCCCTGTTGAGGGATCTTGCAATAGCAGGATGAGTTATATTTCTTTCCTCTCTGGACGATCCACCAGCACTGTCTACATTGTCTCCTTGGACTGAAGCTCAGGGGCCTCCTCGGGGGTGTCAGCAGCACATGATGTCTTTTATTGCCTCTGGTTAAAATGGCCATATTTGTGAGCTATTTGTGCAAAGAAAGAAGGTGGGGTTACTATGGCCAAAACACTCCAGTTAAAGCTTTACATATGCATTTTGCTTTGTACAGTACACACAGCCTCTTTGAAAACACCACTTCTTTCTGAGGTTTTACAACGCAACACTGACAGAGCCAAAATGGAAGAAGCTGTCACCTCAGGTCTTGTTTTGCATTAAAATGGCCACTGTCTCTAAAAAAGAAGGCCACAAGGTCAATGGGTGCTTCTTGTGCAAACTAGGCAGCCTGTATGTTTAAGCATGCTCCAGTATATTGGTCTCCTCTTGGGTGCGTTGCATTAAATGGAGGAGTGTAACATAGGACACAGACCTACAAGTGGGTGGTCGCACACAGCATTACTGAGCTTCATGAGAATATGGTGGGAAGACTTCTAGTGACTGGCTGACCTACTGTAATGTACACACAGGCTGAAGTCGCCACATGTGTTGGCTTCCCTGTTTAGACATCCTAATTAATACTCCAAATGTGCAAAACAACAGTTGTGCACATGGCGCAGATGAGGCTTGGCCAGTGCTTCCACCCCTGCTTTAATGGTGGTGGTGGTATGGGGGGCCGGGACGGTGAGTTTCACAATGTCTTTAATGTGCAATTTCAAACGGCACGGCACCATAAATCATCTAGACCTGCTTTTTAAAACAACACCTGCCTTGCAACTGTCAAGACTCTAATGGCAGAGGTTACTATATAAATCACAGCGAGCTGTAATTTTCAATATCTGAGAAATGATTACACTGAGCATCTGTCAGTGAATGCTATTTTAATGACCGCTGCTGCACTTAAGACCCCAGTATAACCGTTTCGCCATCTTGGTCTATGTCGTTAAAGTGTCTCTTGAGTGATGTGGCGGTTGCTCGCTCTGTCATAATGGGTTTTCATCACAGCTCTTAAGAATATCCAGCGATCCACTGACCCCAGTTCTCAGCCCCCACACACTCGCACTAATTTTCTCTTTCTTTCCCTTTTGTTGTGTTCCATTGTTTTAATCTCAAACAGAAATGGAGATGAGTGGCTCAATCAGACCGGCACTCTACACAATATTCACAAATCAAACTTTGTCAAAGCACTTAAACCCAGTGCCAGTAGAAACACCTATTTAGCATATTTATTCACACAGCACTTTCCGTTTTGAAGACAAGGCTAACAGTGTGCAGTGAGTTTAATGTGGTCAGCTCACAATTCTCTTCTTGATCTTTTTTTTCCATGTTTACCAATTTTAGCATGTTAGCATTTTAAAGTGTGCCAATTGCTACAAGAAACAAAGTTCAAATGTTTATTAGGTATTTAATAATTAAATTCTCAAAAATTAGACATGACAATGGCACTGAGGTTCTACAGTGCATATTTTATGACAGATTGGGAAATCAGGAGTGTCTGTGCCAATCCCTCAAAACATTGTTGAGATATTTTAAAATGGTCCACTGACAAACAGACCAGCAGTGCCATGCCGTCTTACAGTGACGAGTGTAAAATCCATTTATCAATATTTGAACAAGTAAACAATAGTATTGAATGTTCTCAGCTGGCAGGGCCATTCCTCTCAACCTGCAGCACCCCCAAGAAAGCTATTGAGCACAGATGCTTCTTGTTATCTTTTTAATGAAGTATGGTCAGAGACTACACAACAGCAGGACTCCAACATGAAGGGCTGCTTATGGAACTAACCTGTCAGTGTAGAAGAGACTCCTTGACTTCTCCAGAGCTATTATAAACATACCATTCCTGCCATTGTCCTTGAGTTTTTTTGGGTTTTTTTTTTTTGTTTGTTTTTTTTGGCAGAAAACCTCAAAAGACAAGTAAACATTGTGTCCAGTCCCAGGGTGTCTTTGTAGTTGACATACAGACCTAAATAATGAACCATTTGTTCAAATTTGATTAAAGCTGTCTGGCTTTCATACTGACTGCCTCTGTCATCTCTTCTATGAAAAATACAGCAACTATGTAACTGAACCACTACCTAATATGTGCATATAATACTGCTTATCCATTCAACAATGCTGGACAACGAGAAGTCTCTTATAGAAGCCACTGGGGTGTCATTAAAACTCCCAAATTTTATGGAGAAAACAAACAAGGATATTAGTATTGTGTCACAGCCATAACCATCTTTGGTTTCATTGCACTGTGAGGAAGCAATACAGATGCAGCACAAAAGATCTTCCATCAGTCCACATTGCACAATCTCGGTGGAAGAAATCTAACATATCACAAAGTCCTTGGTGAATCTGAACGGCTAGACCACAGAGGTGATAGAGAATATTCCCACTTTTATTTGGTTAAATTAACTCTTTAACTACTCATGCTGGGAGACTGAAAACACAAACTGTGCTTTTGTGTGTGTTTCTATAATGCAGATTGAACAGGATGTGTAACCTGCCCTGCAGCCTCACAGTGCTTTTCCCCTTCACTGCCGTGCAACCATAGGCAGGACAGGGTAGTTGGGGTGTAATTCCCCCTCTCCTCCTATGCACATGGTCCATGTTAAGAGACATGAAACCGCTGAAGCCCCGGAACAATAACCTCTTTTCTTGGAGCTCACAGGTTCCTCTCATCTTAAGCTGGCCTCCCTCCCCTGGCATTCAAGTTCAGTGCCTCCACCAACATTTTCTTTTGTGACTGAACCAAGCAGTGATGTGTAAATCCCACTTACATCCGTTTTTCCTTTAACCAATGACAGAGAGAGAAATAAAAAAAAAAAGAGAAGAAAACCTGATTTGCTTCAATACTTGGGGCGAAAGACTATATGAGGCAGCGCTTGCTTTTTAATGGCTGGGTTCTGGTCTCAATCAAACGCTGGACATCTGGATCGTATCTCCCTACCTCTCCCCCCATGCAATCAGAAACACTGGAACTGTGCTCTCCACGGGACAAAATGTGGGAGCAACATGTCGTTAAGAGTCCACTGATTTCAGAGAACATCTCTGAAAAGGACGATGACGATGTGGAGATGCCAAAAAGGAAAGAAATCATAATGAGTGCCAAACAGACCAGTCATCTCCCACACTTTACTTTCAAACATTATTCCAGGACTGGTTTCAAAATCTGGTCTGTGCCCAAGTGCCGGAGGGTGACACAGTTCAGACCAACATATGGCAAAATATCATACAATATGAAATAAGGCAGCCCTTATTCTAACCCCAGCCCCTAACATCAGGTGGAAAAGAATAAAGTGATATTAACCAAAGTCAAAAGGTGAAATATTTCATTATTTTCATATTCACATTCATATCCTTTCACAACAGACTGAATGTCTTTGTTTGTTACGCTGTAATTAGTATAAATTAACAAATATTCTACATTTGAAAGTAACTGGAGCAAATAGTTAGGCGACTCAACTCTGGATATACACTGGATATACACTAGCTACTGCAGCAAAAGCCACAGGACTTAACTTAAAAGGGAGTGGGGATCTAAAAAAGAGCAAAAGGTTTCATCGCATTCCAAAAGTGAGGTCAGGACAATTACCATTCAGCAGAGGCCTACGGTGCAACATACAACTAAACCAACCATCAGGTTCCTGTGCATGCTGTTATAATTGACCGACTGCTTGCTAATCCTACCACACTTTGAGGAACTGATCCCGAGCCACCTCACTTATCACCGCTGGCTGCCTCTTTCCGACACTTTAATCACCCCTTCTTTGTACACATTTAGAGCACAGCTAGTTGCTTTCTGTCTCCGCACACATCATTTTGCAGTGTGGGACCTCAGGGGTCATAAACATGTGGAGGGGGGTTAAAAGTTTGCTGGAGGGTTTGGCCCCACTCAGGGACACATCAGGGTGCTGCTGATTGTTGTGTCTGTTCAACAGCCACACAGCCTACAGGTTTATTTTTTGCTGCTGGACACTGGGATAAATATCCTGCATGGTAGGACTGGAAATGTATAAAGTGACTCCCAGAGAGCCTCTCCAGCTGTTGTCATAATATAATCACCCATAGAGAGAGATGGCCACTCACTCACTGTGTTGTCCGATAATGTCTCTTTTCTCACACACTTTCTCCCAGATGTTTTTCTTCTTAGTATGACAAATGAGGATGTGAAAGTGTCAGGACCTATTTGCACATCATTCCCATGTGCCTGGACTGAGGAGAAGCAGTGACTTCTTTTGGACTGAGAGCACAGCAAAAAGTTGAATGGGTAAACATGGGACACTCACGGTTGGCTGCACCATGGCCACAGGTGGGAACTGAAGCAAAGGGACGATGAGGCCTTCTGGCCTGCAGACCTGTTACAACAACCTGATCTGACACCAACATGTGGCCTGCATCTCCTCTCTTACCAATTTAAATAATTCACTACCCTGAGCCTACATCAGGTTCCAAACGATCCACAACTCGTTCCTTCATGGCAGACAGCTTGGCACTCAAAATAAAAGGCACAAAAAGGGCCCACAAGTGCTTCCAGAGAGGCCACCTTTGTTCAGTTTCCAACCAATAGTCACTCCATAAAAATGTGTCAAAATAATTTACACAAGTATAAAACCAGAATAAAAAAAAAAAAACAGATAAAGAAAAAAAAAGCGTTAAATATTCTGCTGATATCAACAAGGACATGCTGTAAAGAGCTGGCGAGTGCAAGCTTGACTCTGGGCTTTCATCTTTATTCTCCTCTTTCAGTGGCTTTGAACTTAGTATAGTATTCACTTGCACTAAGTGGACAATCATATTAATTCATGGCTATTAGCAACACTACTGATTATAACATAATCTTCTCCGCTCTTTCTCACTTATTGTAAGGGGGTTTTGCACGTGTGGTATGTCGATGTGTATGTAAGGTGCATACCTGAGCATGTATGCCCCGAGCATGCCATTATACAGCAGCAGGCAATTCTGACTTGATACATAGTTACAAGACCATAACAAGCACAAATAATAATTTCATTACAATGGCCTGGGTTGTAATTACAGTGGTTGTACCGTTCACCACTTATACAAACGACGCTGACAAATCCCAAGGGGACATTAAATTGTCAATTAATCATTTGCTGCTCTCTGTCTCAACATAGAACTTTTTTGTGTTATGTTTGTAGTTAATGATGCTTGATTCAACAAAAGAGATATCACGCTATGAAGATAGGAAGTAAAGTGGTTAGAGCCTGAGGGTGTGATAGAGACACGGATGGATGCATAATGGGCACAGTGATTTAAAGTTTCAACAGAGCTTTATTATACACCTCTGAATACCAGAGTAAATTGAAAAAAGGGGGGTTTTAAGCTGTTACTATGGCCCAAACAAAATAGCTCCAGAAGACAGCACCTCCTGTCCAAGCATCTATACTGAGGTTTATCAGTGACATGTGCCCAGTCTGAACATTTCATGTTTGGATATGTCTCTGACTCGGAGGCCAAACCTCAGTGAGGACTCACCAGTGCACACAGCTCTAGTGTCTGAGCATGGCAGTGAGTGTGTATTGTGCATTGATGTACTAATAAAAGCTGTGAAGATCAAAATGTCAGCTGCCAGACAGCACTTCATTCAAATAAAATTAATCCCCAGTAAGAAAATCTAAAGAGGAATAATTGCTTTAGTAAGGAATTTAATTTTAAAGGCTGATGTCCATCACATGACTGTTAGGGTGGAGAAGCTGGAGGTCTCAACATCACATAATGTCATAAAGACATAATATTGTCCAGTTTAACACAGCTAAGTCTAAAACATAAACACCAAATGTAATTAATTAGATAAAGGAAAATCTAAAACTGTACTAAATACTGTGCGTCAACACGAATATTAGGTTAAAAAATCTATAAAATCTCAATCTACAACACATAATGCAAGCATCTTTGCTAGTTTCAGGCTGACACGTTGTCATTTTCCCAGCCCCCACATTAGCCCCGCATTATTAAATAGCAAATAGTAAATGTGCATCCTGGGCACTGGGTGTGTGTCCTGCATTAAGCTCTGCAGAGAAGCTTCTTTCTTACTACTGTCTTACTCCTCTTTCAGTGATTTCATTCATTACCTTAAGTCCACAGTTTCCTACCAAACTGAAAATCTATGAACACCGATCATAATACCACATTACATATTTCTGACGTTGTGATTACTTTGCCCCTCTGACACAAAGTGCTGCTGCCTTTGTCAGGACTGTGTTCACGGGTCAGCCATAATATGTCATCGACAGACCACAAATTACAATCTAACTGCGAAACACCGGGACATTATAATAGTAATACCTCTAGGTGAAAGGGGGCTCGGCTTCCAAAGCAAATGGTAATGGCACTGTGATTGGTTTAATGGAGGTTGTGCACAAAAAGCTGCCATGAATAGGCAAGAGAACCCCATTTGAAGGGTGGTGCCTGCCTGGTGCAGTGTTATTTTCACCAGTAAAATGCATAAAAGACATGGATGGACACATCTTAAATGTGCTTGCACCACACACTTCAGACCATGTGCTCAGAGTTAAACTGTTAAACTATACAGAAACAAAAAAGAATAGGGCAGAGCATGTACACTGATTATGGTTCTGGGCAACGGTTAGGGAAAAGTGAATTAAGATGGTGTTGGGTGACAAAACTGTTTCCAAATAATGCACTGTAGGATTTTAAAGAAATGAGCACATGAGATGCCCATGTTTTGATATTTTATCCAGTTCAATCCGAGTCCCCCTGGAAATGATCTGTTTTTGCTTATGGACAAAATGCTGCAGCCACCACCAGCTGATGGAAGACAGGGTACTGTAGCAGGCTGCAGCAGAGGGGTGAGACGAAGACAAATATAATCCCACTGCACTGCGAAAGATGCAAACTACTGTTACTGCAGTAACCGTAACCTAGTTAACCCAAGATGACTGTCATCCTGACCTCAACAAGTAGATGAACAATGTTGGACAGGTCCAGCAGATGACACTTGATTGATACTCTCTCTGCTGAGAAAACAATGGAGTTTACACAGAAACATCTGGACACCCCTGAGTAACTTTCAAGTCAGATTTAGATCTTTTTTTATATGCACTTCTTAAATTCTCAAGCAACAGTTAGTATTCCTAATGGTATTATCAGAGGAAACAATCAATGCCAACTCTACTGAAGCAACCTATTTACAGATCCACCTCACAATTACTCTTGGAAAGCTTTTCAGAAGAATTTTTATGTCTCGCAGTGCAGTTCTGAGACTCTGGAGCTACTTTGGCCACTTCCACCTTCCCTAAAAATAGATTACCTAAAACGCTAAGTAGTTTAAGCCACTCTAGAGCTCCGTTCCACACATGCATGGTGCAATTATATCACTGAATTTATGATCTGATGAAAATATAGGACCTCAAAGAGAATAAAAGTATAACAAGGCTGGCAGGTCATTGACAACAATATTCCTTGTCTTTGAAATCTGGCAGCAGAATTACTTGATGTGGTTTAGACAAATTACTACAAGTCACAGTGCTGCTGGAGCGCAGCAGAAAGACGCTCTGCCACTATTTCTCCGTATGAAGAAATAACAGAATGGATGTTTTGAATACAGCTTCATTTGCCCGTTGTTGCTGAAGTGTTGCGTTACTTTGTTTCGGGTCACTTTGTCACTTTCCAGTTTATTCACAGACCCAGAGGTGAGTAGCTACACCAGATTTTGTTTTTCTAGCACACTTACATAATGGACATCTAGTGGACCTTTAGGAGATATTCACTGAATCTGATGAAATGTGCAGTGGATTAGAATCATTTACTCCACCTTCAATGCTCCTTTTATCTTATAGCCCATCTTTTCCAGTGAGTATTCAAATTAGGGTCAAGGTTTTAGAGGACACCACATTCTTTTCAACAGATGCAACAATGCAAATTTTCCAAACTGTCAGATAGTAGGCAGCTGTTCACAAAATTGAAAATAGCTGGAGTGGGGAAAAAAAAAATCAGCTCACACACACCCAGCCAACGAGACAGACGGGATCAGGTGACATGAGCAGAGTCACAGGGATTTGCTACAAAATCAAAAAGATCATATGGCATCCGACTACAGAAATTCTTTCACACAAAAACTAGTGAATAAATATAAAACACATTTTAGTGTTCCTCAATCTTCAAGAAAAGGCTTGAAAGTATGCAGAGACAGGTTAGAAAGAGCAGAACAGGCTCTGGGAGAAATCAAGGAAGAATAATGACGGTAAATGTTTTGACACAAAACAAATATGAGTTTATATGTTTTGCATGTTTTTATATTTAATTTGGTTTTGTCGAAAACCCAGATAATGAAATGAGACAGAGCACATTACCAACACTTGGCTGGCAATGAGGGAAAAGTTGGAAAAAAGAGAAATGGGTTGCACAGTCCTAGCAATTAGTCTGCAAGACACACACACATTAACACGCTCGTTGATCTACAGTAAACTAACAGTATTGTAAATTCTATTTCCGAAAGATTCATAGTTTTCTAAAATTGTATTTTGAGCTCAAAATGCAGTTTTTATAAATCCACTATATTCAAAATGTTTTTTAAGGGAGGAGTTGCAGAACCTAAGTACAAATGTCTGCCTCAAATTAATGTTTTTCAGTTGCAGTGCTGAAAATTTTTGCAAAGTGCTTCCAAAGTCAAATCACATATTTTCTACATACACTGACATGTTTTTAATTCAAAACATGATCATTAAAAAAAACCATCTATGTGTACTGATAACACCATAAGGTGGTAAAGATGTGTTATCATCCCTTGAGGTAAGTCGAGGTGTATCTTCACTGCAATCAAATATTCATTTTAAGTTTGTTTAAAGGCACTTATCCGTAGTGATTTCCCTCATGCATTTAGTTTGTGCCCCTTGGCTGAACCAGACGTTTATAAAAAGGTTGGTGCTTTGAGAACTAATGTGGTCCTAACACTAAATGACTTGCACAGCTTGTTTCATGTTCACAACACTCCATGCCACAGTCTGCACACAGCCGTGAAAACAGAGCCCCTAATCTGAACATCAGTACATGTGATCCAAATATTTTGGGGAAGTGGAACTAATCAGAGAGTCCACACAAGGCTGAGTGAGAGCTCTAGCAGGGCTTAATATCAGCCACAAGAGAGTCATTAATTAAAAAGAAACACATCTACACTAAGTATTACAATGTGCTATTTGTACAGCAAGGTAGATCGACTTAGCAAAACTCATATGTTAGCATTTTTGCTGAAAGAGATGGATGTGGATATTTTGAAATGAGATGTCTGGTGTTTTCCGTGTCATGTTTTAAGCTCACTTACTCTCTCTCCTTCTCGGTAAGCCTGTCAGTGATGGTGTCCTTGATGGAGGAGCGTGAACCTTTGTGGATCACTGGATATCTCAGAGGGATCTGAAGGAAGCACGAGATCATCAGAACCAGGTGTGATGTGTAACCCAGGGCGACTGCCACACTCCCATCATCCTTTGCTGCGGGAAACAAAGTCAAAGAACAGCTCTGGTTAGTCAAATGTTTTATAGAGTTTGGTTCACCAGAAAAATGTGAAAGGCAATGTACACACAACACACAAAAGTCTGCAAGCTTGTAATCTAACGTAAATTAAATTCAAATTGGGACTGGAATTTTAACCACCCTGAGCCAGCATTTTATCCTATCAAAATCTTCAAAGCTTTTTGTTTGGAGCACACTTTCATTACAAAATAAATGGTGTTTATATACACCATGTTCACATCTTGTGAATCAAAACAAAAATGTATAAACATCCATCCAGAAATAGCTTGGTATCAAAGTACTCACAGGAGGAAAATTTGTTACATTCATGTTGGAGAGTGTTTCGAAAGTGATATAAAATGTGGTACAGCGTATATAGTGGCAGAAACATTGGCTGCAGTCGGATACCCAATTTCTTTGAGATATGTGCTTGAAAAGCAAAACATCACATATAACTATCCCCTCTGAGCCCAAACAACTTGAAGGGTGGAAAACTGGATGCCTCTGTGAACATTTTCTGACAGGGAAAGAAACGGTAAACCATCTCACTTTAAGCACTAGAAATGGTTTCAAGACAACGCGCTAAGTGGTTTCACATTCTCAAACAGCAGCAGGACACTGCTTGAGGCAAAGACTTAGTATCACCGTGGTTTTTATCTTAATGCTTTGAAAAAATAAACCATGGCAGTAGTAAGCGGTGGACTCCTTGCATCATACTATGCGGTTTTCAATGGAACACAAAAAGCCTGCTTTCTATCATTCCTCTTCCTGCTTTTCCCTCTGTAGCAACTGAAGTACCTGAGGTAAACAGCTCCCTGACCTTTAGTCTTTTTGGATGATGTGTCACACTAACAGGGATATTAGGTCAACTAAAGGACATGCCACTATGAAGGACACCTTAGGGTGCAACTGGAGACTGTTGATACCTGGTCAGCCTGAGTTGACAAGGTAGGCTTAGTTTAAATGTAAAACATTGATGGGCGTCTGTGCCACCCTGATCCACTCTGACCTGCAGTGGGATTAGAACTCCAACTAACTCTGACCCTGGTCTCTAATGTGGAACATCCTCCCCTTTAGGCCTTGCTTAAACTGACTTTGACACCCATGCAGACAGTTCTGGACTTGAACAGGCTCCTCTCTATGGGAAACCTCACACACATGAGAGCAGGGGTCAGCAATGGGGTAAAATGGAGGGGTGTAAAACGCATGCTTCTCCATGCTTTCTTCCTTTCGTCTCTATACAGGCCTTTGCATGATGTCTGATGGTCACAGCTGTTAGAGAGTGAATATTAATTGGAATTGCATTACACAAACCACAAGCCACCCAACTAGGTGGAGAAGGGAGTTAGCAGTAAATGCATTAGGATGGTCTCTGTTAACCCTGTTAGCTCCTGCCACAGCACATGCTAAGTCATTTACTCACTGCTAGGTGTCCACCTAGGCAGGACTGGCAGGCAGAAGCAGACACAGGTCTCCACCTTATGGGAACAAGTGATCGCTGCAAACACAAACGGGCTGGCTGTCACTACTGAGCACTTCTGTGCTCTTAAAAGACGTTAACAGGTGGAGTGTGACAGCAGGGAGCGGAGGAGATCGTGAGTGGTATTTTTGAATTATGGGTTCAGAGGCCTGCTCTGTCTCACCAGCTGTGGGGAAGGGGAGCTTGAGAAAGTTGGGTGGACAGTGAGGGGTGTGTTCTCAGTTTAAGACAAGTGCTGCTGACAAAAGCTAATCATTCATTACCCTTTCAGTCTGTCCCACCCCCCTTCAATTCATCTGGGCAACTGAGAAGTCATTAAGTCATCAAGTTTTCCTTGCTATGACAGAAAATCCCATCCATCACGACACATACAGCATGACCTTTACTCTAACCTTCCCCCCCAGAAAATGATAACAAGGGCTTTGTGCTTTAACAGCCTGCTGACAAAACTTTTTTTTTCTTAAATGTTCTGTTCCCAAATACTGTGTCTTTGATATCCAAGCATGTGGTTTTTGTGGCTGTCTCACTGGGGTGGTGGAACCAGAGAGTTCTGACAAGACTCTCTAAGACTGTGGTGGTGTTGAGCAAATCCTCCATCAGCGGCCAACAAGGGATCAGAAAGGCCAAGTGTTCCAAAAAACAGAAGAATGCAACCAAGCCTACACAGCCTTCATAGAAAGCTCTAAACTCCAGACTTTTCCCATATTCTTTTTTATCCCCCTTTTTTGTTTACCTGACTTTTTTTTTTTTTTTTAAGTTTAAGTCAGTGTGGAACCATCCTCATCATTGTATGCACAGCAGTTTCTTTTTACTGTACTGATGGTGAAAGTTGGATTTGTGTTAATGTAAGAAGAAGAAGAAGAAGAAAAAAATATATATAAAAATTAAAATACACCCAGCAAACCTTGTGTGTCACTGACTCATTTCACATATTTGAGTAAACAGTGAATTTGGACACATAAAACTAGCCAGAATAAAGAAGGTTGTCAACCTTTCCCAGCTAGTAAATCTAAAATTGACTCACTGTTAAAGATACAATTATGTCATTATGTCTTTTATTTATTAAAATTACACACCAGTAATTATATACACATGCAATACTGTAATTGCCATCTACAGTAGCCAAAATGATGATATCATAGATACAATCACAGATACTGTAACTATGAGATCATTTGCCATCAAATAGTAAAATGTTTAATTGCATTAAATCTAAGACGAAACAGTTGCTCTGCGTGCCTTACCACTGCTTATCCTCATGTAACCCTGTAACACACAAGCAGGCAAATGATGAATTACCTTGAAAGTCTTCAGAGTTTGGCAGCTTCACTCCACAGATGACATAATCTGACTGATTAGCCTGTGGATTTAAATACAAGGATTCGTATTAAAGATGATCAGACAGCAGGAACAGATGGAGACAAGATGAAACACTGCATGGGACAGAGCGTCAGCTTTGCTGCTGACAAAGGAACTCACTTTAAATCATCATTCAGTCAGTGCTGAGTGGTGTCAGAATTTCAAGTATTTAGCTTGTGTGCCAACAGTTCGAGAAAACTGACCAACTGTAATGTCAGAGAGGCACGTTAAATGGAGACGTGAAGATTTCAGTTGAACTTCTGTGGTGACACTGACATTTAGAATTAGACATTACCATGCAATAAAAAAAGAGTGCTGTTACACACATGACTCTCTGCACCATGTCTGCTTTATCAAAGCCCTGGTTGTGTAACCAGATAATTTGATGCAGTTGCCCTGTCAACAATGTGTTGTGCAGCAGGGTACCATCACGTCCAACTCACCACATCAATGGGATAGATGTAGGAAAGCTCAGAGAGGAGTTGACGACAGCGGAAGGTAAGCTGGGCGTTGGACTTGAGAAACTGCTCTCTGGGGAGACAAAACCAGACACAAGGAAGACACAATGAGACAAAAGCTGCATTTCGAAGTGCCGGACATAGGGAGTGGTAGGGCAAAAGAGAGACGAGAGAAAGTGCAGAGATGAGATTGTAGAGGAAGGAGCATAGCTGGAAAGCAGTAGAATTCATCCAGGCTAGTTACAGCTCCACCGGGACCATCTGTAAGGCACCAAGGTAATTAAACATACAGAAAATATGAAAGATTCATGACGAACAGAGCTGATAGTTCATGTATGCTGCAGAATTTCGTGTGGATAGCAGGTTAATGTCGGTCTAAGACTAGTCTGCTTTTTGTCCAGGGCACTCCTGCATGAGAGCTAATTGTCTCAGCAGGAGTGAATGGTATTGAGTTTAACTGTTAAAAAAACAAGCAGAATCACACAACGACCAAATTACATGCAATTTTATATCCTTTACAGGACAGTCCCAGTTAGCTTCACTGGGCCCATCATCCCCAGCTTATCTCATTATCAAAACAGGCTGGAGATATTCAGCAATTATGACCTGGGAGTGGGGAAGTCTCTGTGTTTGTCCTTGTGCTTTTCACTGTCAACTGTGGTTTGACCTGATTGAGTCAGGGAACAGTGGGTGAAGGTGAATATATGTTGCCTTTGCTAGAGTAAAATATTTTCTTTGAACAAGACAGCAATGAGAAAAAAAAATGCAAAAAAATGAAAGTGACATTTCTTATTGCTGCTGAAGTAAAAACCAGAACAACAGGTTGCAAAACACCAGTATAAACAGTCTGAAAAAATACCAAAAAAACTTTAGATTTTTAAGGAGAAAATAATAAATTTCCCCTGCTCAAAATCAAATCCTGTGTTAAAATCATTCTCCTTGCTCATGTAAACGGATGTAAATGGATGTAAACAGATGGCTCTGTGGCAGAGACAGCTCTATAAATTCATTACAACGTTAGTGACTGTTTATGTAGTATTGAGTACAAGTGTTTATGAGTAACACAGCAACATCCTCTGGTTTGAAAAGTTGACAACAAGCATGACTAACTGCTGTGGCTGGATGGTGTGTGTGTGTGCACGCATTTGAGAGAGAGTTTGGGAGTGCATCTCTCTCTCTCTACCTCTCTGGGTGTCCTGCACAGTACTTGTGTCATGACTTGTGGGTAATAGTCCATCATTTCATACAGATGAAAAGACTTTTTAAGGGAAAATGGTTATTGAATGTGATGTATCCTCCCTTCTATGCTCTTTGCCTTTGACAGGAATTTCCTATGTGGCTATGTTTGCGGTTAGCAGTCTCTTATCATTAGCCTTTCCTTGTGTGTGGCTGCTTTGTATGAGGTCAGAGGGGAGAGAGATTGGTGTGACATTGTGACCTGAAACAACACATCTGTCTATACATACAGTAAGTACATGGATACACGCTAACGAATGTTTCTGCCCTTTCTAATGCTTGTGAAGGCTTTGCGTTTTTCTACATATCAGCTGGTATATGAAGGAAAAATATGTAGATTCTTTACCTTAGTAAAAGAACCAGGATGTCAATCTATTCTGTTACCATGACTGTATTCCTATGTGACAAAATGCTAAACTTTTGCCCTGGATACATTTCTCTTTACTTACCCAGTTCTCAATGAAAGTGACCCTGCATGATTTTTCTTTAATATTTGTTTCATGTAGAGGCCTTTCTCTTCAAAAATCAACACAATCTGAGGGAGATGTGATATTAACTGAGACAACGAAGAAAAAACTGTATTTTTGGAATATATCTAGAAAATATTATCTATAAATTTGATCTGAGCTTAATTTTTACTTACAGTTACTATTTTAACAACATATATAAGTTTATCTTTTCTCTTATGGAAAAAGTAACTAAACCTACAATTCTTCCCTCTGAAATAGTAAATTACAAGTTACACATATCAAGTCCTGTTCAGTCAATATACCAAAAAAGTGTACTGAAATCAAAAATGCATGTACGACTTCTGATAACTTATGATAAAGATTTGACTGATTCCATTTCACACAAATGTTGTGAGTGCATAAACATCAAATAAGAATTAGGAGGAAAAGTGATGCATGAGCATGAACAAATTTTCCTAACTTCCTATTATTGAAGTTAAATTAAAAAAAAGAAAAGAAAGAAATTCTTCCATGAAAAAACACCAACGACACAGAAATTTCCAAGGAATTGATGTTAGGCAGACGCATAGCTGTCTGTATTAATTTCCTGTTTGCGGGGTCTCTTTGCCCCCGCTGGCCTTCCTGGGGCACTGGTTTACCCTCTCTCACTGCCAGGTACTTCTCAGATAAACAGAGCTGTGTCCAGGGTCGGCAACCTCCACACACGTCTCCCCACGGCCAAGGCAAACACAGGCCAATAAGTTTTTAGCATGATGTGCAAATTCGGAGAACACATAAATAGGCAGTGCCAGCCGCAAAAACATCCCCTTGTTTTGAAAGAGCAAGGTGGGAGGCAGAGTGCAGGGTGTAATCTCATCAGAGTTGAATACAACAGTGCAACACACTGAGTCACATCATGCAGTGAGCCCTGGGCACTGTCTCGAGGAAGATAAGTACGTTTAAAACTGTGTTTTCTGTGCAGAAATACAGCAACAGCTAATGACAGGTTCACACATACCTCTTGGCAGTACATTCCTTCTGCAGCTTGGTTAGGGATTCTTTCTCCTCCTTCAGACACTCGTGCTGAGCCGAGAACGCTTCCTCTAACAAATAGAAAGAAAAAAGGGAAATTATCGGGTGTGAGTCCTGATCTATGATGTCTGAACAGCCAGGTGGGCTTGTGTTTTGTTGGCTGTCATCCACTGTTAAAATCTGAGGGAGATCAAACAGTTCCTTTGATGAGGCCAAAACCATTTCCTTCTAACACCACATAAAACTAAACAACATATGTATGCAAATTACAGGATTTGTCAGACTCTAAATACAGAGATGGGCAAATAAATAAAATCAGACAGATAAGACAGTGATGATACAGCTTGTAGACATTACACAACCGCAATATTGGCAAGCTCACAATAACTCAATGTTATTGCGAAAGATTCAAAATGGATTTTAGGACTGTAAGAGGACATTTTTTTAATTTGTCTTCATACAGCATCACATATGATGGGATGGCAGGCAAACGCAGCAGAAATATGCCTAAAGGTTTCACATGAGTTTAATGAGACATTTCATTATTTAATGCATATTAAGTTAACACTAGAACCATATATGAAAATTAATTTAGCAATTTTGTTTTCAGTTTCTTATTTTCAGTCTCTTCTTTTTTTCCATTTACAAATGATCCCAATTGTAAGTAAATAGAGTAAGTAGACAAATCAAACATAAACCACATCCTTGCTACATGTTTCTCTCCTGTATTATTCCACACACTGAAGAACAAACAGAAGAAAGTGTTTGTTCGTTACCATTGTTGATTACAGAAGTGAGAAGTAAATGAAACAATTGCATGTGACTTGTGTTAATTACTGAAAAATTAGTATTTGGATATAAAAGTACAAGAGAATGTGGAGCTGACCACCAGGTGCAACAGCTAAAGGACTGTTGCTATACAATCAAATTGTGGTGAAGAAGACAGAGCCAAAAATCACATATGCTTTATGTTCATATTATGAATATAAACACTGGTAATGAGGTTTATCCCCAAGGCTGCCGGCTTCACTCTGTGTGACACGGGGAAGAACACGGCCATGTAGAAGGTTAGGAAGTTAGGAGTCAAGTCACTGCTGCTCCACAGCCACATGATGATAAAGATATTTTTAAAGTGCCTCTATTTAAAAAAGCGGAAGAACCTGAGTTTTTTTCTTTTATTTTGATTCTGATTTTGCTTCACACTGATTTCTGGTGATGAAATATTATTTGTGCAAGAGGACTTCAAATATGTTGAAATTAAAGAACAACATTATGTTTGCATATGTGGAAAGCAATAAATAAGTGACACGTTTTTTTAATGCCTCCTATTGTCCATCAACAATCAAACACCATTGCGGTAGCCGGTAATAACAAGAAGTAGCAGAGCTGTGCCGTATCCATTGCATGGAAAACAACACTGTCAAGCTCTAGCTCCAGTCCACTAAACACAGGCACATATGTGAAATTTAACTAACAAGCTACAAAACTAAACTCAGGAACCAATGACAGAACCAAACAGCTAATTTTCAGTTGATTTTTTTTGCCAGTTCACCTCTCACAAATCAATCCTCGTGTTTACCTGCATTCTCCTATTTAACACACACACACACACACTCAAGTGGGATGATAGCAGGTGGCATAAAAGTACGATCATCAAATTACAGTTGTGATCAGATGGGCGAAAGGACCTGCTTCTTATCACATATTTCCACTCACGTCTATACCACTGAAATTGACATCATAAAGGTGAACAGACAGTTCTGAAGATAGAGGGAGTGAAAAAAATAGAGGTACTCAAAAGCATCTCCATCAGATTAACGTAGAAGACAGATAGTGTCAGACTGAGATCACCTCTGCTGTGAGTGATGACATGAAAATATTTTAGCACTGACTACGTGGGCCTGTATTGCAGTCTTGCTTTCATGTAATGCCCAGCTATGTCCTATCTGTTTTCTATCCACCCTTTTTTTCCAACCTCTCATCCCTCTGACCTGTTCCATTTTGCATCACCATATCAACATCATCAAAGACAAACTGCAGCCAATAACACGGCAGCGTGGACACAACATGTGGTTGTTTGATGTATGTGTTGACGACCATGGCAAACATGAATGGTGCATTTAGGATGTTAAATCTGGAAACGATTCCTAATGTGACAAGGCTATAACATGAAAAAACGTTAGAAACAGTAAATCAATAAACAATAAAATCATGCAGTGAGCTTTTTTTTAGTTTTTCTAATTTCAGGCAAAAGACAGTGTACAGTACTGTAACTTTCCTCGCTGTTAGATCCTACCGCAAAGTCTACAACCACACTGCTAAGAGAACATTAAAAGTTTTAAAGAGCAAAAGCTATTAGACTGCCCATTTCATTTCTATTTTCCCTATGTGTGCTTTAGGTGGCCAACTTGTGAATATCTCAATGCTGCTGTGTAAAATAAAGCTGGCTATGACATATCGTGAATTTCATGAATTCATTGTAATATCACCACCAGTGAAATTAATTCATCTCAAAAGAATACATCAAACTAGTGTCTAGAGAAAATGCATCATGGAATTATGGATGTATAAAAATGTTTAGGAGGCCTTAATAAACACTTCATGTTGGAAAATGACTGAAAAGAACATATATTTTTTTCCAACTAAACATTATTACTGCCTTGTTTTCCATCTCTCCGTGCTTTATAAGGACTGAATAGGAAGGCAAGTATTTAACAAAAGACAGGCCAAAGGTAGAAAGACATCACAGTGAGTCATTAGGCAGAGAGTTGGACTCTAGTACCTGTCAACACTTAACCATGAGTAAAGATGGAGATCAGCTGCTGGTAAAGGAGCCCTAATGATGATAGCTTCAATATGAGACCTTTTCTCTGAGGTGACAAATACCTCCACACACCACACCTTCACTAAACTGTGTTTCTTACACTTGAGAAACCCAGCCACTGACATTTATTGCTCAGGAGCCATGGCTGTGTTACAGAGCGTGAGAATAACTACCGTTACTAAGTACAATAAACGCTGTTCACTGACTTGATTTATGTCATCTGCTCAAGGTGGAGGGAGGGAAATTAGACGGGAGGAAATTGTGACAAGAGTGTGACCCCACCAAAACCAAACCCAAACCCATTACACCCCGGGGCCAGGAAAGACAGATTTTTAGTTTTAAATTCACAGCTGTAGAAAAGTTAAAAATGGTGGTCATGCTCATATGTGCTCTGTTACGGTTTGTGTGAAAGTATGTGTTCTTTTGCAGTCGAGAAAAACAACAGTATTTCTACACCCCTGCTATGATTTCGCTGCCATTACTGTAAATCAGCGGGCACTGAATAGCTAGTCGTTAACCTGTCATCGGGATGATATCGACTGCTGAGATTTTTCAGCGCTTATTATGCAAACACTCTCCAGGATGGTGAAGATGAAACACATGAACAAAGATGAACACAAAACAGGCATCAGCAAGTCTGCAGCAACCATCTAATAGTTACTTCAAAAAATGCAGATACCAAACTTTCATCTCATCTTTATCTGCTAGTTCACATGTAGATGCACACACCTGCAGACCTCTACTGTATGTTTGGGTTTTGTTTTGAGAGAGGCCCATTTTCTGGGAATAACGGGCTGATAAGAGCTATTTGCTAATGGGCCCCATGGCTGTGTGAGAGATGAGAAGACCACACAGCCAGGTACAGATGACATCCAAAAGAGCGTGACTAAGAAAGGAGATTAAGTCCATACGAGATGCCCTCTGGGGATGTATTGCATAGCAATGCACTTACACATACTGTTAAACTGTCAATAAAACTTACACAGAAACCTGTGTCTAATAAAAGCTGCAATGTGTGAAAAGCCAACAAATTAAACACTTGCTTCTAATTGAATAAACATTGACATTAAATTGGTACATAAATCATCAGTCCTTAGCCCCTAGTTAGTCTGTTAAACCATCTGTATTGAATAAATGGGACTAATTTAACTTCTTCCAAGCCTGTGAGGGAGAGGCAATGTTCGAAATGAAATTTAACCAAGATCTGATAAAATCATATGTGTCTTGAAAATGAAAGATGAGATCAGATGAAACAAACACAGTGCGCTGCCAACCTAAATATAATCAGACAAAAAAATCAGCTGCTGTATGAAATACTGTAAACACCTGTCCTCAAGAGTATCCTGTCTGCAATGAATGCAGGGTTTTTCCGATTGTGTAACAAATGAATATGTGCAGGCTGATTAGAAAAGTTAAACAACAAGCTGGAAGTACAGTTAAGCTCCACAGCATATGGTTTTTGGCTTTTGAGTTATGAGTCTGAGGGAAAAAAATGACAAGATTTCAGCATTGCCCTATTCAGCAACGCCGCGGCATTTCAATTTATCCCAAAATGGCTTTTCCCTCTTTAACCAACTCCAGGAATTTTTTTTCTGTTTCTTAATAAGCACCTGTCCAGTCGGGGAAAAAGCCGTGAAAAAGCTGCAGAGGGAGAGCAACGAATTCCTTTTGTTTGGCTGCAGACTGAGTGCTGACAGGAAAAGAGGCAGAGGATTAACGGCTATTTTTTTAGAATTGCAGCACAAAAGAAATTCATCCCTACAACCCACTTAGTGCTGCATCTATGAGTGAGTGTGGCTGTCTGCATTCATGTGCAGACTTCATACTAATCATTGACAATCCCCACCTCAGGGAGGAGCTCGGTGAGCTGCCCGGCCCTCCGGCCAAACAGCAAGCTGACCTCACAGATATGTACAGATCATCTGATCTGCTTTCAACACCACTGATGATGGCCGTAAAAACCGTGATATGTTTGTCTTTGTACAATACATTTGGGAAGCTGCACAGGAACAGGTTAACTGTACGATACAGTACATGCTGCTGCTCAGCTCATCATGGGTTTTTCCGACTATTAAAACTATATGTGATGTGAAACACAAAAAGCTGTTGGAAAAAGGGGCAACTTAAGTGGAAAAAATTAATGAAAAATAAATTTTCGGCCACACATTTATTGTAATAAATGTAATAAATAATATATGTTATATTTTATCATAACTAGTGCATTCATTCTTGGGACACAGTGACCTTGACCGTTGACCACCTATCGCAAATCAGCTCCTCTTTCAGTCCAAGTAAACATTTGCGTCAGATTTGAGGGAACTGCCTGACTGTGCTCCTGAGAACACACAGTCACCTGAACATGAAGGACAGACAACCTGCAAACGTAACGCCTCTGCTTATAGCTGTCGCCAGCAAAGAAACATAAACAACTGAGAAATTGTGTCACAGCGTCCCAAAACACTCTGAAACCACAATGTAACCACTTGTGTGCACTTTACAATCATAAAAGCCATACAGATGCACATAGCCTATGCATATGTGTTTGGGTTTAATGTGCCTTTTACTTCTCCACGAGCAGGGAGTAGTAAAACACTCCTCAGCTCTCAGACATCAGTCAAGAGCTGCAGACTTCACAGGGTTAACTGGATGACATCACTGAACAAACACCGGTCTTTTAGAGGCCTGACACAGGCTGCAAATTCACAGGAATGGGTCTATATACTGTACATGTGTGTGCATGTGTGTGTGTTGAGTGA
This sequence comes from Selene dorsalis, assembly GCA_900303245.1. NCBI lineage: Eukaryota > Metazoa > Chordata > Actinopteri > Carangiformes > Carangidae > Selene > Selene dorsalis. The sequence goes on along the minus strand of OMNW01009950.1, from coordinate 48,000 downwards.
CTCCAATCCACTTGACTGTGAGTGTGACTGATGTTTCCTGTATGTGACCAACTCTACTGTACTTCACAGTGAACAGTTAGTACAAGGGACACAGTCTACAGTCTCACTCTGCCTAATGACTGAAATCTTGACTGAGGTGTTTTTTAAATCTTCCAGAATAACAAAATCACACACTGACCTGGTTCTGTATGTCTTTTTCATTTAAAGAAAAAGCTTGAACACTATTTCAAAAGCTACATTTGTAGTCCACCAACTTTCTACTAAATGTCTCTTTAACTTGCCTTCTCTATCTGGTGACACAGTAACATGGAAAATGTGGAAATTGACAAAAAAAAAAAAATATTGAGGATGCTCATTTTAGTTGGGAAGGGTTCTTAATTAAACTGTAGAAAAATGCAAGATGCTGAGCAAAATTATGTAGGGTATAATGAAGGGATTTGTGTAATCCGCTTAATTCAATAAGTCATAACCAGAGGAATGTACTGTATTATTCTAACTCAAAATGAAAAATATCCTGCTTAGTCCTGTGCTTTCTGTTAAGTAGACAAAATGACGGTCCAACTATGTCAAAACAACATCCTCTGTTGAGTTCACACTTAGCAGCTGAAACAGCATTTTGTTGTTGATCGTGAAAAGAGGTGGTGATTTTGGTGAAATTTGCTGCGACAACAACATGATACTAAGATAAAGGACAAGACAATGAGATACAGAAGGACTCATTGATCATGTCATGTGATTCTTTTGCAAGACTACACGTTCAGAGCTTTTTATTGGTATTAGCACCACAGTGTGTCCAATTTAAGTCTTGCAATAATGGCTAAAAACACTGATTCAGTGCACCTGTCGGTATTCGCATAGCAATGATATTGTTGGCTCTCAGTTGTGTGTCTGATGTAGCAAGATGGAATTGTGTATCATTATGATATTATTTTGTAGGACTGATTATTTTGCTTTTAAACTAATCTGCAGATTCAATAATATCATTCACATGACTGCACCTTGTGAAATTTTTCTCAATTTGAGTTGAGGCACCTTCCAAACTATAAAACTATTAAAAGTGTCTTTGGGGAAAGGAATGCAACAATACAACTTGAAGTGTGGTGTTGATTTGTGGTAAGGGGTTCTCATTTGTTTTACCTTTCTTCTGAAGCTGTGCCCTCTCCTTCTGCCGCAGGTCTATCTCCCTGCCAAGTGCCTTCCTCTGCCGCTGCAGTTCACTGCGAAGCACGGCTATACGCAGCTGCATGCACTCCCGTTCCTTCTTCTGCTCAAAACAAACACAGGACAACACAGATATTGAGAGAAAACAGACAAAGGGGACAAAGGAAAATATTTAGTATGTGGTAGCAGCTATTTTGGTGTTTTTTGCAGTTTAATAAGACCCCCAAAATTCCTACTAGGTCCCCCAAAAAAAGGCCATGTTTTTGAAGGCTGATCCCATGTTGCTTTGATTTAATACGGATCTACTGCGCCAATACTCACCCTCACTAATCCAGAATCTACTGTCAACAACTAATGACCAGAAAGATAGAGGATGATTTAACTATCCAAAACATCTCACTGAGCCCTGAGATCAGCATTGCTGGTGAAAAGGCTCAGTAATGAGCCGAAGTCATGGGAATGGCTGGCTGTGAGTTGCCTAGTGTGGAGTTCTGGCTGTTAGCATGCAAGCGGATACTGAAATAAGATGTGAGGAGAAGTGGCCAAGAGTCAAACCCAGACTAGCAGTGGCACTAAATACAAAGATCTGGTCAGGGGCAGCGGGACTAGAAGGTTACTTACACACCAAAATTGCACACGGGTATGTATTAATAATCTTATTATGGCATTTTGATTTTTGCATTTTTCATGAAGCCAGAGAGCTGCATTCCATTCAGGTGTTGCAACTGATGATGTATTGACAAGACATCTACTTAGGAAGGTGTTAGAATGGAGAATGTAAATAAACAATGTGATAACGGTTGGGTGAAGAGTGGAGCTGGCAAAAAGCAGGTGTCACCTTTTACTAGAAAAAACTAGGACCTCATGACACACGATGCTGCCAGGTGAAGAGCACAAATAACTGAATCATCCACAGATTGGCGATCATACTTGTCCAATGAAATTGTTCACATTTCTTCCACTTTCCCGTTCGGAGCTAACATAAATGATGCATTCAGTGAACACTACACATTTCATCAACTCTCATGTGTATTTCCTCCAACTGTCTCTGATCATACTGTGCCTTGCTGGGCAAACAAATCTAAAATTCTGATCTTTTCATTGAGGCATCTTTTGAAAATCTTGAAGTGTTTAAGGCTCTTTGTTCTATTGATCCAAAAAAGGCGGCTGAGGCTGATGACTTACAGCCAAGGCTGTTATTATTAGATACTCCATTTTAAGATGAATGCTCTACTTATACTTTACTTTAATCAGACTGGTTACAGAAAGCATCCCTTACTTTTGGAGGACATGGAGTGTGTCCTACCTTGCATATTGCAGGCAGTGTACATACTAAATAACTATCGACCTGTTTCTAATCTATCATTTCCATCTTAAGTTTGAGAGAAACTGGTAAATGATCAGGTAAGAACATTTTAACCTCAACACCCCATTTTAAAATCACATCAAATCAAGTTTTCGTTTCCAGCATCAGCAGCATCAAAAATCTTAAGTGATGTTGCCAGTACACTGGTTAACGTGCAGGACTGTGTCGACTATCAAAGGCTTTTGTATTGTAGATTAACAGATTTTATTGAAATGCCAAGAATCTATTGGATTTAATGCAAAAATTAAGTTTGCAAATCATCTCAGTAGACCAACACAAGGTGTTGTCACTGAAGACTATCAGTCCAGCTTTATGACTGATAGCAAAGGTGTGCCACTGGGTTCTATTATAGGACCATTTTTATTCACAGTGACAATAACAATACATAACAATAACAGTGCAAAAGTTAAGAGAACAACTTATCTGTACAGAGTTGATGATATTTTACAAACAACAAGACCCCTGCTGCATGTTAATTTCTGTGGTGTACCGCAAATTGGATGTTAAATTGTTGTTGAAGTCAGTTTTTTTTTAAAAATGCCTGCTTTCTCTCTAGAAAATTGACCATGACTTTCGCTGATGGGACATCAATTGAAAGAGCACCTATTATAAATACCTGGGTTGCTGGCTTAACAAGCTGTGCTTCAAAGCACGCTTCTGGTTTTACTTTCAAATCAAGGCAGTCTAGCATTCCACTCTTTAGCTCAAAACTCATGGCGGCTTTGGAAATCATCATTGTTTACTGTATGAGAAAGTTGTGGCAATCACTGGCAGTGAGAAGAGAACAACACTGCATTCTTTTCATTTACAAAGCACTTCTGGGCAAACCTCATGATAATCTAGTGTATTAATTCTGTATCAATTTCACACTGTGAGCAGAGGCTGCAAAACCTAATTTGCTGCACTTCTGCATTAACTATAGATATAGTCTATTGTATTCTAGATTCTAATTAGACAAACTAATCCTCTTTAATAAATCCATTTTAGACAGACAAAGAACAGTGTGAATGCATAAATATGTTTCCTCTGAACTGATGTTGTCTGATGTGTTGATGTCCTCGGCCTGTTTGTTGTATAATTTGCTCATTGTGTGTTTTTATTGTTTTATACATATGTATATGTATCTTATGTAGTCGTTCAAAAGAGCTTGCTTCAAATGACCCTCCCAGTTTAAGGGTTATAACAACATGCAGACATGTGGACACACACAAACTCTCAAACTCAAACACTGGTGAGAGACCACAATAAAGACCATCAACTCCAGATGAGTATCTGTTTTTATCTATCCATATATCCACAACTTTCAACAGGCGTCTCTCGCACCACATGCTCCCTGACCAGCAGCAGCATCAGAGTGCAGGTCATTAGTCAACATCCCTGCCCTCTCTGCAGGGCGTCCCTTCATCAGGCTTTATGTCTCTATCTGGTAGAGGGGGAGCCTGCAGTTGGCCAACCATCTAATGAGGAACAGCACAAAGGATTCATAGACTGATGGACGTGAATGTGGTATACAGTAGATGAAGGGGAAAGATTGGACGTCAACAGAACCATACAATGAAAAATGATAAGTTAGGATGAACAGATAGGGTGACTCCAAAACATCTAAGGAGTGATTTAAGAGCTGACATTTAAGAACGGTGTGGATGATGACAAACATTTGAGTGTGTTTGAACAGTTGGGAGAGTAAAACACAGCGATGCAATAGCAAACGACATGGATAATGGAGGGATGGGGGGGTGAGTGAACTTGCTCACGGGGTAACAGAGATTCAGCCTTGTTATTCATCCTGCAGCTTGCAAGCAGGGACTGTGGCATCTCTCACACGCATACACTTTGATAGTGATCATGGCCAGGATCTGAGGAAACACAGATATGCTTCTTCTTGAAGACTTCTGAGGGTTTTGTGGCAAAAACAGAGAGGGGTATCAGTCACAGAGAGAGGACTGATAGAGCCTCCATCTCTGCAATGTGTCGTACCCTGATGCTTGCATGTTAACCACCACTGGCTTTGGCACGAACCATGAGCCTCCTACACTTTCACTGAGCGGCATAGTTGACAAGTGGGTCACAGCCATGCGAGTCTGTGTGAGAGAGAGACTCTAACCCACCATCAGGGCCTGTCTGACTCCGACTGAACATCAAACAGCAGTGGGTCAGCTGAGTAAATAAGCAGCAGGCGTAGGGGGAGCATGTTATAACCCAGCACATTAATGGCAGAGTGTGGGTGAGAGGGTGAAAGGCCATGCGCTGGGGCTGGTGGCCTCCACTCTGTCCTCCTTTGATCCATGCTCACTATGACGCGCACAGAAGGATTGTACAGAGCTCTCCAAAGGCAATGAGGGAAACCCTTAGAAGAGTCACACAATGCTCCACTCACTTCAAGTTGCTGGGTTTTTACAGAAAGGTAGAAGACGAGGATTATGTGATTTATTAGCTGATGTGAGCTCTGAAAGGGGTTTTAATGAATGTTTCACTGAGGGGAAAATATCAGAGACGAGTTTTTGAAAGAGATCCTTTGTGGCAAAAGAATGGAGCCTCAATGTTTTTGTGGGAAGGCTAAAGAAGGCTATAGTGGAGCTGCTTTAATAGGTGGGGTGAAGTCTGGGGAAAGGAACAGAAAAAAAATGAGCCATATGAAAAGCTGATTGAGAGCATGATGGAAAGCAACAGCTGTAACAGCTGTCTAAAGAGGCACTCAAAACCTTTGAATTTGGTATCTGTGCAAAAATACATACAACACACTCTTACACAACACTATGTGGACACAAAATAATCCCACCAAGCACAAAATGGATTTCGGCATCTAAGGTATGTACTCCTGTGACCAGAAAAATTCCTTTTACTAAAACAAGTCTACCTGGAGGACAAAAACACCAAAGTGTCACCACCTCAGGGCTTTTACTATAAAACAGCAGAAGAGAGAGGATGCTTTTGAAGTGAATGTTTACAATACAAATGATTTCTAACCTGAGATCAGTGGTCCGTTTTCACAGCTGTGTGGCTGCCAATTCCAAAAATCTTAAATATGCTTTCTTGCTTTTGCTTTGTATCGCAGACAAGGATATGACAAGAGGTGGAAACATAAACACTGGGTTTCGGTCCAAATGTTATCAAATCGGAGGTGGGGTGTTTCTCTTTGTTCACTTTTCAGTTGAGCCATCGAAACAAAAAGATACGATGACTGGTAAAAGGATATAATCACATGTCACATTGTTTTACATTACAATTACATCTGGGGATTTGGATGATACAAGTTTATAATTCCTGTTAAGTATTTAGCACAACACAGTTTGCTTATGCTTATTATTGGAGTAGAAGTGAGAGGCCTCTTATCGCTGATCACAGCAATTACCGCTCTCTGGTGTTGATGAATGTTCTTTGAAAACACCACATCACATAATTTGCACTTTCTCTTTGTATATTTTTCAAAAACATGAAATTCACTGTATGTTTACATATTTTCACTATATCATAAGCTGATGAAACAACACTGCCCACTGCTGAAAATAAAGAGCTAAGCTGCCTAAATACCGACGATGACCTAAAGCTAAGTTGCTGATGCTTTCACATCTGTTACTAACGGGTGACTGCGCTCACCCGTTCTGTGCAGGTCGCTGTCGTCCTTAGCTTTTCCTCGATTTCCTTCCCAATCTTCTGCACTGTCACTTGGGTCTGCTTGATGGCTCTCTGGGCTGTGTGAAGCCTGCAAGGAGGAGGAGAGAACGAAACCATTATCCAGATCATTGTCTGTAACAACACACTTGGACCACAATAACAATCCCATGTTGATACAATGCCGCAACAGGGTCACTAAACTGACAACATCAGCAATTCATTTCAGTTAGTTTTTATGTTTACAGAAACATTTGGTAGAACTGTGATTGTCCTCATGTGGAGGAGTCATTGTAGTGTGCTGCTCACGCACATTTCTTTTTCTGATTTACTGAGGTTGATCTTCATTGTTGTCGTCTGACAGCTGAGCCTTCAAAACTGTGACACTTAACGAGGAGTTTTGACATCAAACAAAAGATGACAAAAACAATTTTGAGAACATTCCTAATAATAAAAGCTTACAGTTCATTAGGACAGACAGATCAAATTATGAATACCACAAACCACATCTTAAACACCACTAATCACTTAATCACGATTATTTTCTAATAATCTAACCACAACACGAGATCAAAAACTGGAAAAAAGGAATGAAGACAACTCTCAGACCTACAACCAATTAAGTGAAACCACAAAGACAGGGGCCTATTTCCAAATTCTGTGTCTACTGAAATAAGGAACAGCTACATCAGTACACAAAGGACAAGGCAGTGCATTATCCATGCCATCAATCACAAGAGCAATTAACTTTTAAGTGAGTTTCAGAGTGCAGAGTGTGAAGGAATGTATCTTTCTTTAAGTACTGACATTATTTAGATCACGTTTCCACACAGGTCACACTCTGGTCGCTCACTATATGCAAGAGATCATAGTTTATCTCTAGCGTGACTGTTAAGACACAGCTGCCTGATCCCCACTGGCAGTTTCAAGAGCAACCAAGGTCATGAAGCAGACCATCAGTGATAGGACACCGAGGTTGCGGTGTAAGAACGAATTGCTATGACAAACAGTCAGACTCATCCTACACTTTCTGCATGATGTAAATTTCATTACCAGATAGTGTTCACAAGGCTCTGACATCCATCTACGGTCTAATTTGTTGTAGCCACATAGTCAAGGGTACCAACTTCACATGTATCCTTCAAGCTGACAGGAAAGTAGTACAAGAAGAACAACTCTTTCGAGGTATCCACACCTCCACATATGGATCAACATTTTGTCTTGTCGTACATATGGAGTAATGACTTTAATGAGGTTTCCCAAGAAGAAATTCTTCAGAATTGGGTGGCAAGATGTATTGCTCATCTCTATTCTCCTTGGCCAACATTCAATAAATGCTTCTGCTCAAGACATCCGGGTCCCCCAGTAATTCTTCAATTAGCTCATACGATTTTCATTGCTCAGAGAGACAAACCTTTCCTCTACAACCCAAGGGACACCAACAGCTCATCAACAAAACAACAATCCCACATGGTGGGAATGCATTACAGAGGACAAACAAAAGGCGGAAATGGGAATTAGCTGTCACAGTGATTTGCATTAGATCGTCCACTTCTTACTAAATGTCTCAATGCCATCCATATAGTTGTTGTAGTGTAACGTAATGGGCAGAGAATGGCTCAGTTGTCTGGGCCCCCAGTTAAAGATTGGACTGGCTCCTCTGGTCAGCATGTTTTGTTTTGTTCGTTTTTCTTTTGGTTTACCTCTGACAGTCTTAAAATGTGCATTACATCACCACGGGATAGGTGAACAACATCAGCCTGATAATTCCAAAACCATTATATGTGGTTTGTGTTTAGTTCTGACAAGTTGTTACAACACCTGTTAAATTAGCGGTTTCCTGCTCTACCGATGAACATGCATATTTCAAACCAAAGACAAGACAAACCAAACATGCTGATACGTTGACAGTTTCTCTTTAATTTAAACTGAGACACTGGTATTTGCAAACCAGACACAGGATGGTTCAGTTTTAATAAGTGTTAAGATACAGCTGCTGTAGTTGCTTTGTTCCTTTCTACTAACAGTTGATAGCATTGACCCACTAGTCTGTGATACAACAACTGAACCACTTCAAGTTCATAAGACAGAAATTGGAGAGCATGATTATAGCAGAAAGAGAGAGGAGATTGTGGTTTGGGTCAGGAGGGTGATGTGAATGGGGTTTTCCTTACATATGTGCTCCTTTGAGTCTTCAAGAAATTGCCTCTTGAGTGGATTTAGTGTAAGAGGCTCTTTTAAACACTCTCCCAGTTTGGTGGGGTCATTTTACAAATCCTAGGGAGGCTTTTTTGTTATGAAACTCACACAGTCATCTTTGGATATTATTGCCTCTTTCTGGCAGCCAACCCTTAAAAAAATAACTTCTAAGACGACGTAAATAGATCTTTTGGGAGGAGTCCTACAGGAAGATCATTTTGTGTTTTTTGCCCTCGTTTTTAATCTGTCTGAGGTGACAGTGATAGCAGCTGAAGATAGTTCTTTGGAACATCAGGGCAAATCTGTTTTGACAGCTTCATCTGTTTAGGTGATTGCAATGGGAGAACCTGATATGGCCTTTTCCCCCAGGTGAGAATAGTTATCTCCTCTTCCCTTTTCACGCATGTCTGCCCCCTTATCATTCCCTGAGACTTGGCCTAACGCCTGCCCATCAGGCTCTATCAGAACCTATGGACCAGTGGAGGGTGGGGGTGGGGAGGGGCTCCTCACTGTACACCCTCATTGGGACAACAGTTTAATCACTGGGCAACTGTACAGAGATCGCCCACTCACAATCCATGACAACTTTCCTTTTCCAATGCATGAATGATACTTAACAACTCCACCACAAGGGATTTGCAGGAAGTTATGACTGAGGCTGTGCACTCAACCCCTGATGGCGATAAACATCAGCAAAACAATAACATTTGCTCCTTTGACTGTGGCACAAGACCCTGCAGGGGTGTCAGAAGAAACTTGTGCTTTTGAAAATTCAAGATATTTAGATAAACAGAAGGCATCGTGAAGAGAATCTTGAATAGGGGCTTTTAGGTA
>OMNW01009950.1:20522-36343 GCA_900303245.1 Selene dorsalis | reverse complement strand
TTTTAGTAAGTTCGACATTCAGCATCCACAATGGTTTGGTTATTGTTAGAAACACAAGCCTGTGAGTAAGAACTGATGGGCCACTCAAGTACTTCCACTTACACACCACTTCAATGTGATATTCACAAACACATTAGGCCATAAAAATGGCCTCCAACCATTATAACCTAGAAGAACGGCCTCTTCTCTCTGCCTCTTAGTTTTCATACAATGACAGGAAGTAAATTCTACCACCATTAGGTCGTCCCTCTTCTCTTACAGCTCAGACAGAAAGCCTTTCTCAGGTAAGACACAGAAGCCTACGTGGGGGGTTGAGGCCTTTCTGAACCTGTGAATCTTCTCCGCAGAAGAACTAAAAGTGCAGCTCCTTTGCACAGCTGGATCATTTTCGTCACTGTCTTGGCTTTCTCTTTACCCAGAAAGGCAGGGGCCCAGATCACTGTAAGATGTGGCTCAGCCTCTATCTCAGAGTTTGTTGATTGATGATCTGTACGCTCCCTCTTCATCTCTCCATCTGAGACATGTTGTGTTTGCTAGCCCACATCACCATGTTACTCACATAAGTGAGGGGTGTTGTCAACGAGAGCCAGGCAGAAAAGCAGACTGTGAATCTGTTGACAAATTACTGTCATTAATCAAGATCAGTGCATTCATAGTGAAGCAGCTCTCATCCTTTTCTGTTAAAACACTGTGCTGAGAAAGACGATCTACACTGGGCCAGGGCACAATGGGAGTTCGTCTGATGAGACACTGTGGGTGTCCCTTGTATACATGCATTACTGTTCTTGGACGAACGAAAAGACACTTCCTCCAAATTCCCTGGACGAGGCACAATAACAACTAGAACAGCACTCAATCAGCAGAGCATATACCTCCACCCAGGCCTAACAATCCTACATGCCTTCGGTCCTTAAGAACAGCTTTATTTGTTTATCGACTTTAATCCTTATGCAAGACAGCTGTGTACTTTTATTACCTGTCGTGTGAAATGATGACGTCAGCATTATCACTTCATACGGCTCTACAGCTGGATGAAGCGCTTCAGTGCTATGTTGCAACTGGTGCTGTTATTGTGCAAGTTGCATGTTAAGTGAAATACTGATGCAAGCACTGCTAAATGCTGATGGTGCCACATGCACTGGTCCTTAATTCATAAAAAGTAAGAATTCTGTGTGTAACGCAGACGCTGCAGTTTTCTACCCCCACTCTGCACAAAATGAGATTCTGTCAGTGGTCCACACCATAAATATATCTGATCTGATTTTTTCAGCTCAAGATCAAGAAATTTTCCCTGAACAAAGATGTTAAACAAATGCCTTAAATCACATTGTTAGAGGTTCATTTTAAAAACAAAATTCTTGGAGGTCTACACTAAAATTCCCATGCCCCCTCCTATGCCCCATCCCTCCGCCACTTTTAGTGCAAATCGGTTCAGTACTTCTGCGTTGTCATGCTAACAGATAAACAAATAAAAAACAAACCAGTGGCCTACACAAATAAATCTATTTGTGCACCCACGCAGGTGAGACAATAACAAAAGCAGAGATATCCACATGTATCAGGTTTTTATACGCAGCGCATATACTGTTATCACCTGGGGGAAAATGCCATAATATATCTCACGAGGGGTGAGGGGATCTTTGCTGACGGGGTGTACAATATCTGATGAACCATTCTACAGAACATTATCATAAACCATGTGCATATGAGTTCCCTAAGCCAAGGAAAAACTCTGACAGGGGTGAGGAGCTGCAGGCGGAGCAGCGTGAGGGAAGAAGGGGATCAATGTAAGTGTGTTAAACTCCACAGAGTCCCACTGGGTGTGGACAGAAGAAGAGGATGTGGAAGAGGGCTGCAATAATAGAAGAAGTAAGAGCAGGGGTCATAAAAGTTATGATTCAAACTGGTATTTCTTTCTTGCAAGCTGCTGGAGAGGTAACAGCCTCCTCTCCTAAACATACACCATGACCACGTCTAGATGAAGGAGCAGTTCGGCTGGCTGCCTTTGATATAACTCATTCTTCTTGACACAGCAAAGGCCTGTGACGCATTTATTTCCCCCTACTTCATTCTTATGAGAGGAAAATGTGAGCTGAAGCCTCCATAATGCTCCTAATGACAGGATCCTTATCTTATTTTGGCAGTGTCTAACTTGAACCTTCCAAATTTACATTTATTTAGACAAAACTGGGTGTAATTATGTTGCTATGTGTGATCAGGCTTTGGTTAACAGCGGGTTTCCCTTGGGGAAGCCCTGGTGAGTCTGAAACTAGTGTTTACATTCTACCACAGCTAAATATAAACATACAACAGCAAGTGTGTGTTTGTCAACAGATCCCAGCTCTGCTCTGTGTCATTTCAAGTTCTTAATTACTGTATTGAGGTTCTCCTACCAACAGTCGACTTACTCAGAAAATATCTGTCTCCTTCTTGTGGTTTAAATCGATATTGCAGTCATCACTCTCAACATCATCTGGTACTTTTATTAGAATGAAAATCACAGTCCCAATCATGACATTGGCCTGCTGACTAGGAACCTTAATATGGACAAACCCCATGAAATCTAAATGTAAACTTTGTGTCAGAATATAGAGTGCAGATTACGGGATTGGCAGCTTTAAATAAAGACAGAACCCAGCAGAGATTCCCTGGTGGTGGGTCTAAATGTTTGGCTTTCCTGTGGCACCATCTGCTGGGCAACAAATGCTCAAGAGAAGTCGAATGACATGACCAATTAAACAAAGTAAACAAAAGAGCTATTTGAAGAAAGACTAGGTGTACTTTGAAATAAACTGTCTTTGTAAACAAATGAAATCCACTCCACATGAGATAAAAGATGGATGAAAACTGAGGCCTGTTGAAATCATAATTTAATGTAATACTGCTGCATGGATTGAACCTTACCTGAGCAAAGAAAAAACACTGTAGGAGTTCCTGACCGAACTCTGGTCCACTTGAAGAAGACTGTTTTTCTTCCGCTCCGACTGATCCTGCAACAGCCAAATATTATCAGATGAGTGCAGAGGCCAAAATAAAGATAACGAGTTTAGGATAGGGTATTCCATTATTATGCAGGAGCTCTGGAGAATGGTCAAAGGGCTGTACCTTGTGATCAAAGTCAGCTGCATAGTAGCCATCATTCAATCCAAATATGATCTCATTGGGATTCCTGGATCGAATCTGTGGACAAAGCAAAGCGGGAGAGGCTCATTGTGTAGACTGACTCGAGGTGAACAAAGGATAGCAGGCATCTGGATGTGAATGAGAGACTGTGCTATCTGTTTACGAGCTTTGAAAATACTCTCACTGTGAAAGAATGGCAATAACATAGACTTCTTTTACTACATTTTATGAGTGCTTTGGCTCTGTCTTCACAACAGGGATCCAATGTGCAACATTGTTAAGTGTCTGTAAGAGTTGTACGAGTAACTATATTTGCACCTCTAAACAAAACATGCTGAACCTGTACAGATGCATACTAATCAGTAATTACGTACCGGCCTTGCCTACATCTGAAATATACAGGAAAAGGTATGTGAAAGAAAATAAAGGTGTGTCTTCCTTTTGATAACAGTCAAAATGTTCTGTGTGTGTGTTCTGGACTGAGTGTCTGTGACAGTAGTTGAAGTGGCTGTTGTTATAATAATGTTTTATGTTGTACAGAATATCATCTCACTCTAAATAAGCTTTGGTGTCTTAGATGAAAACAAACTTTGTGGTAAATACAGAACAGAAGATCTTAACTGCTGCAGTTAAATATAACCACGTTTTAATTATTGTGCAGGATTTTCTGATTCCTATTTGTAAAATCTTCTGCTTAGTGACTGTCCTAAAAATGTTTTATTTTGAAATATTTCTTAAATTTCAGCAATAAACATAAACAATGGTCTAATGCTTGGATAAACAACTGTGTGATGCATCACTAGATTTTTAAACAGTGTACAGCTTTGTAAAAAACAAGTTTAGTCTTTTGCAAAAATGTTAACTCCGCAGTGAAAACTGAGCCGTGTATAAAACTGTTCTGTCCACAACCTTTACAGTAGCTCCCCATGTGTCCTGCACACACGGGAATCCATTTGAAACTATTGTTTATTGTGCCGTTACTGACCTGCTGTCCTGTGTATCTGAGGCCGTCCAGATTGACCTTCCATTCTATGAGGAGCTGATACTGTTCCTCCTGTCCTCCCCAGATCCTCACCACGAAGCAAGACACTGAGGTGTCCAGAAGGTCTGGCAGCATGCCAAAGTCCAGGCTCCGCCAAGTTGGATTCTACAGCATACACACACATACACATGAGGATTAGCGGTAAAAGTATGTTAACATCTGACATAATAATAGCTGATCAGCACAATCACTTGTTTATGTACTTAGGTCACGATCAAACTTTCATAACTGGCCAACAATGATTTTGAAAATCATCCCCGTTCCAAAGAAAATACATTTAAACAAGAGCGATTTTTTATGTCAAGACAATAAAAGCTGAAGTCTTTTTATGTCTCTTCTGAAGAGTTTGGATCTAAGTATGAAAGCAGAACTGCATGGTGCCTCTGACAAATTCAATACTATAATGTGACGTCTATCCATTATGGAGTAATTGAATCATCCTGCTCTTAATTAACCTTAAAGTCTGATCCCTACTACAGTATTTTCTCTGCCCTTGAACTTCCAGACTGGCAGCACTGAGTACTAGTTCTACAAAGCACTGTAGCCATTCACATCATTCAATTATGTATGATTTCCCTCCATCAGAGAAAAAATCTCTGGCTCTTTGGGTCACTTTCAAGGGCAGGCTGGAAAGAAATGTCAAAAGCAGAAGTACATTTCACAAAGGCCAACGGGCTGCAGACCTAGTGAGAGTCAGTAGCGGAAGCATAGTGCATGGCAGCTACAATGAAAACAGGAAGACGGACTAGAAATGCTTGTCTGGATGAACGATGACAGGAAGGAGACAGAATGCTAGAGAACAAATGTCAGCAAGGATGTAAAATTCAACAGGAGGAAGCTGGAATGAGAGATGACAGAAGTGCATTTTACAGTCTGTTTGCCTGGAAAGCAGCTTAGGTCAGCTCATGACTAGGCAGCAGGCCTGACACTAATGGCTTGCTATCCCTGGCTGCTTCTATAGCTCCTTGTAAAGCTGCATCTGCCACGTAAATAGGCGTGGGAATGGCCGAAAGCACACATGGTAATCTAGAGCGGGGTGACTTATCAATGTCATGTAAATTATGCATTTACAGCAACTGAGTGATGCTTATATGAATGTGGAGCAACATACTGTTAACAGTCAGAAAGTTGCACAGGGGAACAGCAAATATTATATTTAATTCATGTAGCTCCAAGTCTGACATCCAGCAGAGCGTGTTTCACACAGCACATCACTGTTACTGTGTGTTATTGTTTTAAAGTTTAAATAAAGTTCAAATCAAACAACAAGTCCAACAGGGAATGTGGGACTGGCAAACAGGCAGCAGGTATAAATGCCAGCTTTGGCATCAGTAAATTACAGGAAGCTTGTCTTTTGTTATTATGGCATTGCACGTTATGGCCAGTGTGCGCGCTCACACACACACGCACTGCAACAGCAGACTGCACGTAATGACAACATCCTGAGCCAATCCCGGGAGGCAGACATTAAGAGTTTGAAGGTTTAAGTCACTATACTCACCAGTGAGTCTCGTATGACTTCACTCTTGTAAAAACCTAAGAAAAAAAACATGAAAGAATCCTGATTAACAGAAGGAAACAGACACATTCAGCGACAACCGGCTAAATCTCCCCTCAAGTATTTTTAAAACCTTTAATTTGTGAATTGAAACCAGTGTCTGTAGGAAAACAGATACACAAGACTGGAGTGATAATGTAATTTAAAGTCTTAAAGAGATTCCACACATAGTGAGGATGTTTTGTAGCACCCATGGTGACTATATTAGATTACGGGTGTTTTCTGATTCACAGCTGGGGGAGAAACACATTTTATAAAGTATCTCAATGGATTATCTCCATAAAACATTCTCCCAAATAGCTCAGAGTCACTCACTGGCTCTATGTCCATGGCCCACATTCATTAAGTGTCATCTGATAACATTTTTAGCTTAAGGGGGAAAATTCTGTGTTTGTAGAAACAACATCTTGCGTCAAAATATTGGCAGTAGTATATCATTTCTATTGTAGGGTGGTTTTCATGCTGGAGACAACCACACTTTCGCTTGAGATACTGGCCGAGCAACTCATCACAATCCATATGACTACCTTAACTACTCTGGCCATGTAGTAGCTACATTATTTCATAAAACGTGGAGGACACTCAACAATGTAGCACAGAGAAATACAATGTTTATTGAATGCATAGTAAAAGCATATATTAAATCTGAGGACATAGATCGATGACTAAGCAATGTTACCAGGAGTCACCTGTCACATAGTGAGTTTGACAGGATGACAGGTGTGCGTGGGTCTGGGTCTTCACACTGACCTCGAGATATGCGGTCTCCTATACAAAGGTGGAGGGTAAAGTATGTGTCCAGCAGTGGCGACCCATTCTTGTTGACAATGTTTCTGGCAGCGATGCTCCGAAGATGACGCAATCGTCTCTGTGTAGAGACAGGGGGAGAAATGGAGAATAAATATGAGAAAATATCTATGCAATACAAAAACCAGAAACCAGAGCTGTTTGGTTTTATTCTGATCATGTGATGGTTGTGGGCAACCTCTGTTGACGCTGCTCTGATGACACAGAAGCCTCACTGCTTCAGAGGAAAAGTAAAAGATGATGCCTCTGGGAATCGATGAAGTATCACATTGTCCATCTGATGTGTAACAAGCCAGAAATAGCAATAATTTCTCAAACGTAGAGTCAATCTCAGCTCTGACAACTTGTTAAATGTCAGTCAGTACTTCGCATAATAGATGCCTGCCAATTTCATGGTAAAACTAAGAAGCCAGTTAACTTGTCAGGCATGGTCAGTCATGATAGTCACATGAGAAGTGTATCAGCTCCTAAGTTATTTTTTCCAAGACTCTACAAATCACAATGAGCCAGCAACAGGAAAAAACAGCATTCATAAACCTGACCTGACAAAACAGATGTCAGTATATCAGTTAACATTAAAGCATCAGTAACGCACAGTTCAGACAATCCACCATTATCAGCATTATTTTAAAAATGAAAAGACTTTCCACAACAAGTCTCTACTTTTGAATAAAAGATAAAGTGTTAAAAGGAAACCATGTAGAAATAAATGATGCTTGGAAAAGCAGTTTGTGGACACACACACGAGGCACAGAGATGGCATCTGGCAAGTTCCTGCTTCAGGCAAAACATGTCACCAAAGCAAAACTTTTTGTCTTGACCAACTGGCATGGCCACTCTCCTGCAGCCATACTGAGACTAAATCTAAGTCATGGGATTCCCTTTAAGATTAAGGGCCCCAGAAACAAAAACACTGATTGTTCCACAGGGGACTTTTAACCTCCTCCCCCCTTAAAAATGTCAGTGTACATTTCTGAGTGTGTGAATATGGACTACCGGCAAAGAAAAATGCTTTTGTAAGTTCATGTGCAGTATGGCGGGCCTTTTATTGTAAACTAAAAGCTCAGACAAAGAACAAAGTTATGGTCCATACAAGTTGACCACATGTCATAAAATTATGATAAACATCTTATGTGGCAAAGTGATAAACTGGTTACAAGCCTTTTGTTGAATATCTGTGATTCAGCAACATACAAACATCACAATTCTTTATTAATTTTTCAGGGTGAACTAAATCTAAACTCGGGCTTAAAATAGTTTGTGAAACACCACTGAATTTCACATGCAGGGGATTCTGCATAACTTTAGTGTTTTACTTCACAGATAAACCGTTGAAAAAGGCCTTCATTATCTCTTCAATAAATACGTCTGCAAATGAATGAAGTATTTCAACCTATTATCAAATTAAGTAGATATTATATCAAAGTATCTTATTAAAAAATTACAAGATAATCCTCAGGTTTCACAATTATCATTCACCTGACTTGAATTGTGAAAATTTAGTTCACTATTTTAAAATTCACACTGTACTGCTATATACCGTCAACTGCCATATATCTATCTTTTTGAAATTACATAAATGACAGAGCTCTGCCTTTAAATTCATATTATATAAACTGGGTGTAAGTTTAATTATTATCTTAATTTGAACATGCACATTTAAAATTTCCTATTTTAAATTTAAAGAAAAGCCTTTCTTCACAAATAAAAACTGACTCAATATAATTTTACACATCACACCTAAAATTTCTTTTGGATAGTAAAAGATCTTTCTAGTGAATCAAAGCAAACCCAGAGCGAACACTTGTGACTGGTGTGGGAATTTATAAGTGCATCTTTTTTAATTGATTTGAAAATTAAATACCAGGCAGTTTTCATACCTGGTTTGTGACCAAAGTTCATCACTCATTCACAAATCCCAAACAGAAAACTCCTAATATAGGTCACCTCTCCTGAGTTTAGCTGTCAGTGTCCTGATATTGTACAATTGTACACAAGGGACAGGCTCAAAGAGTTAGATTTACTAATGCAAGAAGATATGAAATTGCAGTCCCTATATAAGTTTGAATTTTCTCTTCGTCCATTTGTATGATGTATGGACCAGACCATACCAAGCAGAAAAGGCCAAAGAAATTATGGATAACAAGATTTCCATGCTGTGTTACTGACATCCACGTGATAAAAACTCAGCAGTTGTGGTAGCAAAAGGCCAGTAGGCCAACTTGAAAAATTGTGCTCTTTGAGATGATTAATGTTATTCATTTTTAAGTTGAGGTTACGTTTAACATTTTTTCAGTAAGTGTGGAGAGACACACAGTCCAGTAGATACAGTTTCTCCTAAAGTGGACTGTCAACTTTTTACATGTCTGAAAGAATGAATGAACGAATGAATGAAAGACTTCTTCCTCCAGGTTCCCAGATAAACCTTCCACTTTACCGGGCATACTTCACATTAGTACACAATGTTGACATTTTTCAAATCACAATAAAATAGCTCGACGTGACAAAAAAGAAAAACTAATACTATAATGACTTGTGCCACCGTTTTCCATGAGCTGGGCTGCTGTCACCTGGGTGCTGACATAATGCCAAGTTAGGTTACCATTAGCAGCAGCAGACTAGCTTCTTACACCATTTGAAGGCACAGGGTGATATTTACGCTCAAATTAGGGTAAGACACAAAAAAAGTCAGGTTCAGAAATGTCCAACATCAGCCTAACTGATTTCAGTGTGTCTGTGTTGTCTGTCTAGTTGACTATATTTATCTCAAGATGGCTAACTGTAAGTTAGCAGTTGTTAGCTAACTAGCTATAGCCTGACAGGCCTGCCGTGTTTCTCCAGGCAGCAGTTTGTAACTGACGCTGCAAACTAGTACATAACACACAGAGAGCGGCCGGTCCACGTTTTCCTTGGTTCTCCTGAACACAGTCGGCGTCAACAAGAGCTCAGGGGACTTCGCATTTACCTGCTGGGATGTGAGCTCTACATGTAAGGCTCGAGAGGATGAAGCTCCAGAGTTGGTGACAGAGGCGGCGGGGATGGCGAGAACCCGACCGGTGATGGAGTTCATCCTCCTGTCGGCATTTAACGGGTCCCCCTCATTCAACAAAACATCCCATCCTCGACATCCAGGACAGTCGTTTTAAAGTTTACGAGGCTCGGGACGTTCACCAGAGGCATCCAGACACGGCTGTTTGTGTTGGGGAAAGCGCTATAACAGCTGTCAGCTAACCAACGGGACGTAAACAAAGTACAGGCTATTTGCTACACTTGGTTCGGAAATCCGTCCCTGGTAGGGCGGCGCGACATCCAGGCTACTGATTGGCTGAAAGTAACGTCAATCACGTAAAGGCGGGGCCTACTGCTGAAAATTCGTGCTGCTATTGGTTGTTTTAACTGTTTGTCTTGTGGAACGGGGCGGGCGACCGTTGAAATCTGTCAAAGCTGCAAAATATGAGGAAGTTGCATAGCGCAGCGTGACATGCAGGTGACAGTTAAACTGTATCGTTCAAGTAATGACCAGTGCAGCCCGTACGAGGAGTGACGACAACTATTCAAAGTCATATTGGACTGGCTGTATCTGAGGCTCACGCCAGCCTCTGACCTCTGAGTACACACACATTAGACCATGAACCGACAGCAAATAAAAGAGATGGCCTCGGTTACACTGGTAGTGATTTAGAGACATCCGATCGATAATGTCTGTATTGAGTTCGCTGTTTGTGTCTGTGAACTAGACCCAGTCACACTGAATTATTTCATTGGATTTCAGGCGGTTTCTGGATCCCAGGATTGTGTGAGAAAGTAAATGTGCTGACAATACAAAATATCAATTCCATGAGATACATTACTTTTAATTTTCTGATAAATTTTAATTATCGAAGCGTTAATTTATAAGCTGCATTGTAACGTAGCTGAGGTAGAGAAAATTGTCGGGTTATTAAATCTTTTTCACTTTGTGAACGCTGATCTCGTGTTTTGTGTAGAAAAGTCTACACACTGTAATACTGGACAACTATTGAAAACTATAATGTGCAAACACGCCAGTTATCTAATATTTGCTCATGAGTACAATGTGTAAGCACATGTTCTTGCACTACTATCTGCCACTGGTGGACTCTACCAACGATATGAGCAGGTCTTGACTGCAGAATATTAAGCGGCCACTAGGGGGCAGCATCAGCCACATACAACAGATCAGTTTCTGCAGGGTCATTGGGCGTTACAAAAAGAGTTGATTGCTTGATGCTTCTTGTCTGACTTCTTAATTTGATGATAATAATAATACTCAGTACCAAATAATTTGGCTCCAAGTAAAAACCACAAACTATAACATGAAAGGTTTTTAACAAGTAATCTTAAAAAAACACTGAGAGTAGCCACACTGTATAATGTGAACATTACTTTCAATACATTTTTATTGGTAATATTCCTCTACTTTCAAATACATTTTTTTAAAAGCAAAACTTACTTGTATCTCTGTATTGTGATATCATTTTTAATGATGATTTTAATAACTTTGATGCCTTGAGAAAGGTCTGTGACCAAAACGTTGGCTTAATAAATGTTTCAAGTGAGAAGAAAGTGTGTAGGAGTTTCTCTACAAGATGTCATTTTTAGTAAAAGAATCTGGTTCCACCTTCTGCTACAACTACGTTTAATATTCTTATGGTCAAATCTCACTGAAATTTCAGTGAGTCAGCACAAAGTCATGCTATGCAGCCAAACAGTTTTCAAATCCAAACAATACTACAATTATATTGATATTTATTGTTGCAATTTATTATCTGACAACATCTGAGATAATTATCTTTGATGGACTGGTGTAGACTTTTAAACAATGTAATCTGCAGTTTAAATATCTGACTTTTAGTTATTTTGTGTGCTCATCCTGACTACAGTCGTGCACTGGCACTGTATTATTGTTATAATCACATGACATATGTTCTCCAATGTAAATGTGTGAACAAGATATAGCATTAGAAAAGTCTCAAAAGACAAGACACAACACACGGATGTCCTGAAAACATACAAAAGTTTAATTTAAATATCGACAACCAGATGATGCCATTCAACACATAGATGGGTCTCACCGTTTATTGCTTGCAAATTAATTGCACAGGGATCACCCAGCTCTTTACACAACTGTGAGAACATCAAATGACAATCCAATAAATTATTGCCCATCTTCATGCCCATCAACATGACACAAGCTTACTTATTCTGATGATTCCATATATATCCTCATACTCTTATTTCACAAAAGTACTCGCCACCCTCAAATAACTTATTCCCAGTAATAAGGGATTATCTGGGTAATCCCTTCCTTTTCAGCTATCACCCATGGAAAGGTTACAAATTGATGCACTGAACGCTGGACTCATTTTCACCCACAAAACTACTCAATCTTCTTCAGTCGCAGCTCAGAATTTTAGCTAGCTGGCTGAACATGCAAAGACATTCCTGTAGTTTTCACTGCATAAATGGATCACCCCCATCCAGACCTGGACCTCCCAGTGGGACAAGAAAGGGAAATCAAGCCAACAAACACAATGACCATCTTGGAAAGAATCTCATATCAAAAGGCATTTTTCTTGAGACAAAACCCCCAGAAGGTAAATCAGCAATAGAAAAAAAAAAGTGCATCAGAAATATTCACTGAGGGATAAGCACCAAATATAGTATTTTCCACTCTATAGAATACAATTAATACTTTATGGCATTATACAATCACAGGCACTTGCTTGCACAGTAGAAATACATGCATGCGCGGGGAAAACATAGTTCTTTGGCTAAATTAACCTTTGGGCTTATCATCCCAAAATAAAGTGGTACCTTCCATTTGCATTGTTTGTGCTTTTAGTGTAGAACAGGATCTTAAAGAACTTATGGAAAATTATATGAATGCAGGAGTAAAAGAAAACATTGGCACTTCAGTGTGACTGTTGGTCTTGCATGATACCTTCCAGCTCCATCTAGTGGAACCACCGTTCCCCTTCAACTACCAGCACCACATAAGATGGCGCAAACTTGAGGTCTTGACTGAGAAAATGCAAATGGAAACTTCAAAAGGCACACTTTTTGTACAGCTTTGTCCAACCAAGACTGTTTAAGACTGTGGCAGTGGCAGGGAAAGACTGCTAATCTTCAAACCTGCCATTTCCTGAGGAGAGAGTATGCTTATGTGTTTATGAGAGGCAACGCAGAGAGCAAAGGTTTCTGTAGCGAAACGCACTAGTGTGTCGAGTTTGCAGTCCAGAGATAATCCAACCTGGGCACCAAGGTTGAACAGGGAGGAAGGGAAGGGGGTGGAGAGGGCTGAAGGCGCTGCCACAATTCAGAGCTTCGACAAGGCCGTCCTCCATTCTTTCACTGGATGTACAAGATGTCGCTCTCTTTCAGGCCAAAGCGGGTCTTGTACTTGTCAAAAAGGCACTGGAGGGACTTGATGTACATTGCATGATACATTTCTATGATATCTTCTGTTGGGTCCTCAATTTTTGGCACAGTGATTGGTTCCCCAACTGTAAGAAAAAACAGAGGATTAAATCAAAGAACCAATCAAACTGCCTCAGGTTGAAATTGTCAGAATCAGGAACAAGTGTTAACTATTAATATACCCCTGAGGCTGGAAGAAGCAAATATTAACTTTGTCTGTTCTGTTAAGTTTGTCAAACAAACTGTACAATTTTTGAGTGTTGTTGTCGTAAGAATAGCTCTAATCTGTACCTCTATAACTCTGATTGTACAAACATACCTATGGTGGTGATGGGGTTGCAGAAAGGCACGATGCCCCAGGAGTTGCCAAAGAAAAGACCACATCCATGGAAAACGCATGGGGCAAAGCCTAAGATCTTCTGTAATCTCTTCTGGATAGCTCTCCACCAGGTCCCCTCCTCAAAGATCACCTGCTTGTAGGCATCGTTCTCTCCAAAGGAGTACACTGGAACCAGGTCAGACCTGAGGGGGAACAGAAGGTATCAGCAAACATCTCCTCAACGTAAAGCACCGACTGCTGTACACAAACACAGTTCTGGCCATCGTCTGAAACAGAAAATTACAATGAGGATAATGTAAAACCCCTTTATACAAAAAGCCTATTCACTACTCATTCACTCATCCACTTGCTGAAACATAAACTGTTCAGACTTGTTATGCCATTGTTTTGTTGTGGTTTGATGAACGTGACGGGCTAATCATCATGAATCATTTGGTGCTACTGGTCACATAGGCAGACTATGGTAGTCCCAGTTTTTGGTAGAGCAGTAGACAACAGACATTACTCATTTCCATGTGGGTCTATATTAAGTAATATAGAAGAAGCAGAAAAAAGGTTTTGATCATCTTTTGATCATTGAGTTTGAAGCCACTGTCCTACACTGGTGCTGTCAAAAAGTGTACACTATGCCATAAAAAAGGCCAAACCAATATAGCTTTGCTCATTTGGGTGCATGTTTTCAAGATGTGGCCTCAGGCTGCAACTTAATCATGAATTTCCATAATTTTGCCGCCTGGTGACCAAAATCTGAAGCAATTTCCCTACAGGGCTTTTAAACTGTCTTCTGTCGTCATCATTATTATATGGTTGATGTTGAATTATTCGCTTGTTTAAACTCGACCAGCATTTCACTTTTAATCAATGGAAGTGATGTTGTGTGACTCCAGTCTGTTATGCAGTACATTTAGTGCAGGGGCGCCCAGGCCCATGCAAGAAGTCATGAGTTAGACAGCTGTTTTTTTTAAACAATCAAATGTTCATTTTCACAATTGAATGTCTGGATTTCTAACATTAAGATTATAAAATCAAATTTTGAATTTTTGCTCACAGCTATATTTGCATAAATGTGACTTGTTACATAATGTTACTGCAAACATATCTGTGTGGGACAAGGTAAAAGTTATTTAGGCCTATTTAGCATAGTAACTACAGTACTTTTCAAAACCTATACAATAGTTTTAGTGTCATTTGTTATATAAGTTGTTAATACATCCATCTTGATTTTATAACCATTAAAAACAAAGCTGGGAACGTTCCAGAAAATGACCTAAATTCACAGACCAGGCTTATTTCAGCTGGAATGTAAACCTCACTGTTATGAATAAAGTTCTGCATAACTGCATGTCTTTTCAAGCTCTAAGCTTCTTTGGACAAGGTGCACCCAGTGATAATCCCCCAGCTATATCTGAGAGGGTATCAGGCTTGTTTGGGTACGTAAGACGAACCAGGGTCCACTTCTCTTTATAGTAATTAATACACAGTCCAGTGCCAGCTCACACAGAAACATGTCCAACAGGGTGTTGCATGCCACAAAGAGCTCCAAACTCCACAAGGGACAACACTGCACATTCATTACATGTTTGGTAATGCTTTCTATGAGGTCATTTTCTAAACTTTCTGAGAATAATAATCTGAGTTTTAATAAATCCAGTGAGACGCTACAGCCCTGAGAATGACATTTAAATGTTAAATACAGATTTGGTTCGAGGCCATGTTTAGTCTGCACGTTTCCTTGTGTTTGAGTGTCGCACAGCCAGCTCACCCTTTCTGCAGCGCCAGCTTCACAAAGCCTTTGCGATTCTTCAGGGTGACAGTGTTCATGCCTGGTGCACAGTGCAGAGACTCTGCTGCTCCCCCGACAACAATGACCACAGCATTTCCTGTCCCGTTACGTGATAGCAGGTAGTCGATAGAGTTCTTGTTCACTGGGCAGATACCTGAGAGGGGGTTAAAAATAATCAAAGATAATTAGATCATCATGATGATAATAATAGCATTTTTGGAGCTTTATTGTAGCTAATGCATTTCTCTATGTGGTCACCAGTATCTAAGCAGAAAAGCAGAACTACCACATTCAACATGTGCAGTGAGAACTGAAAACATTGTTTCAAACAACAAGGTTTTCTAAGAAGATTGCTGCATTACTCATTACCACCAAAAGGTTACAGAGATAATCTATTAGGGGTTATCTACCACTGAAACAACGGGTACAATAACCTGCAGTAACCTCAGGGGGTATGTATGCATCTATGGTAAAGAGGCCTTTAGAACAGAACAGCTAAAGCTGTAAAAATCAGTACATCCATGTAAACAGAAGCTATATCAGCTGTGCAAAGGGGCAAAGGTCTGGTCTCTGATAGATACACTAGTGCTGTCTGGCATTTCAAGAGCAAGGACGAGATGCCATGGCTTTTTTTTTTAATATATACATATATATATATATATCATCTCACCTCCAGACATCAGGTAGTCTCGCAGCACAGGCAGGCGGAAATTTCCTGCCAGGGTCGCCA
>OMNW01009950.1:0-20502 GCA_900303245.1 Selene dorsalis | reverse complement strand
AAGGAGGGCCTGATGCCCGGGAATTTCTTGGAGAAGCCGGTGGCCTCTGTGCCAAAGTTACAGAAAGCACCAAAACAGAAGATGCCATGTGGGTGGTAGCCAAATATGTAGTTCCGGCTGGGCAGCAGGTTGTGGGTTTTAATTAGCTGAGGGACAAGAGCACAAAGACAACCAGTGAGGGGCCGATTTTCAATATGAGGGACACAGTGCACACTGACTCGGACCATCTGACAGGAGAGGCTAAAAAGGCTTGATGACCAAGTTCATTATCATGCTTCTATTGTTAATTTTGTGTTACGCACTTTATAACATATGTTTTAAGAACTATACATAAATGATTACAATATCATTATTTTTAGTTGTGGAGAACAGGGACATCCTTATCAGTTCCAGCTGCTCAAGTACAGTCATAAAATAATGACCTAGTATGCGTAATGTGCAGCTGTTCAAGCTGGCAGCAATAAAGCACCATTTTAACCATTCAGCAACACCTAAATGTCCCACTTTAACTGTGCTCTGATCTGCAGCATATAGACTTAGATCCATCACAATGTGTACACAAAGCTCCCTTGGTAGCTAGACAAACACAACAGTTGCATAACCACATTAGCACATTTGGTAATTCAAGATCCCCATAGTACCACAGGACACCACCTGACCCACAGGGCAGATGTGAAGGATTACAGTGGCAGCAGGAAAGGTGCTGACAGCATTTCTAGTTCAGAGACAGCACAGAGCTGAAGATGAGACACCGTTTGCTCTGATATCACAGAGAGTGACGAGAGACTTCATGTTCACGTAACATTCACACTCTGTCCTCACTTAAGGGTGGATCAGACTTTGACCAGTCAGCTTCCAACTCACATAATTAATAGTCATTTGTCAAAGATAAAGAAAAGTTGCTCTACAGACAACTGATGACCCAGTAGATATATTCAGATTCAGATTATTTTCAGAGACGAAAGAGTTTAACTTTCATCCCCACAATTCGGCTTCTATTAGTTTCCAATAACTGACTCAAATTAGTTATTAGCAGGATAAACTCATCATTACCTGAGCACGAGGAGCCCAGTTCTCTATTCACAGGGAGGATTTTTATACATTTAAACACAGTTGCTGGAAAAATAATTGAATCACACAAGATGCATTTCATTAGCATTCTGAGGACAGACAAACAAAAAAACAAAAAGTGCAGCTAATCCACTAACAGAGAGGAATACAAATTAGCAAGGAGGTTATTTTTTTCCTACATGGATCAATTTTATTGTACAAGGCTCCACTTACAGGTGTGAGGAATATTACAAGGATAATAAAAGTGCTGCAACAAGTTGTTATTTTTATGTGTTTTGTTGTTGTTTTTTGGATTAATTAAATATTGCGTCTATGATAATAATCACCATCACATTATCCCTGGATCCAAAGTGACATTATCAAATATATTATTTAAGTTATACTTAAGGAACCTCAATTTACATTGATATAAAGCATAAAAGAAGAATCTCAGCGGAGAAGCCGGAAGCAGTTTTTTTAAAATCACGCGTCCCCTTCAGCCTCAGCTGGGGTTGTCGTCATCTAAACCTGTCATCTCACCCTGCTCAAGGTGTGAATACTCGAGGAGAAAACAAGCTTAGCGCTGCTCCTTAGCCTATCAGGCTGGACAAAGTCTGAAAGTCTCAATCTCTGTCATGCCCTCATCAAGGAGCAGCAGCATGGAGCAGACAGATCCACCCAGATAGGGTTATCTACCTCTACCAGACAGAGACACATCAAAGTGTCTTGATTTTGAAGACTGGAGCAAAAATAATGGAATAACTTACTCTGATTGGGAAGTAGTCTCTGAAATACGTCCACACGGTCCAGTTCCTCACCCAAGAGGACCTCCTCCCCCCTGAGAAGAACATAACAGATTTAGCTGCAACTTCATCAGCGATTAAAGGAAAGATTCACATTTCATATTTCAGCCGGCATTGATTTAGCTCTCACATCACATCTCCACATGTTTTAAACTGGTTTTCTGAATTGAAAAAAGCAATCTTATGAGTTTACAGAGGGCTCTCTAAAACCAAAAAAGGTTGGGTTGTCTATACTGGCCTCATGTTTACAATAAAAAATAAACCACAATTTTCAAATCCTCACTTGGAACCAGTCAATGTTTATCTTTTTGTCTGAAAACCACAGGTCAATAACTTAAAATGTTGCTAAACATAATGCAGTCATTGTTAGTGCTAATCACTGCAAAATATGTTACCCACAGCTCAGATAATGCAGTCCTGTTATTTGTCACTTAATCATTAATTCTCAGGCCAATTTTCTGACTCAAAGAGGCATCATTCAACAAAATGTTGGAGAATATTCGGAACAGTTATGCTAAGATTTCATAATTAGTCTGGTGGGTTTTTTTTCACATGTGGTCAAAACTGAATTAGGTAACAGGTGAGAATCAAGTTTTTGAGCGACATCTTTAAAATGCATTACCTTGTTTTGGGGTGTTCCAGTCAATGATGAGCCATGCAGTGTAAATGGCAGCGATTAGCCAGCAGTCAGTGCAGAACATGTAGATCAACAGCAGAGTGCAGGCTGCACCTGAGGAGGGAGAGGAGAGGAAAATAATTAACTAAAATGATCTAAAATAGTATGTCAAAAGCTTATGAAGGCAGAGAAGTCCTACATAAGTGTGTGTGAGGCTCAGCACTCTGACCTCCTTATCATGAGACTAATGAGACTAACTACAGGTTTCTTTGCTTCTTGTTCTTACAGATTAAGTGAAATGCACATAGGCACCAACACAAACACACTCATTTACCCAGGGCTAAGAAGCTGATGACCCACTGCAGCACAGAGATGACCTGCAGCTGTTTCTCCATCTTGGATCTGCAGGGCCAGAGTGCCAGAGACAGGTCCTGCAGGGCAGAGAGGATGCTGGAGCCGGTGCCTGGAGACGACACAGGGAGGAAGAGATGAAGAGAAGAGACGAGGGGAGTTTAATCAAAGCTCGTCAGTAGATTACGAAACAGTTAAAGAAGCTTCAGTGGATGAGAAGTCAAACTAAACAGATGCAGCTAAAACACTCTCTGCAGTAGTGTCATTTTTCTGCTCCTAGTTTGAGGTGAACATCAAACTAAGCACAGAGAATAATGACTTCCAAGAGAACTATACAACCAAGCTGCCCTGCATCAGTACACGCTTCAGCCTCTGCTACTCACCAGCTCTTTTCAGCCCATGAGAGTGAAGCCGACAGTGTTGCAAAAAGCAAGCACAAAGCAACCGACACATTAAGGGCAAGTAAAGCTAGTCAAGCTCACACCACTGAGAGCCCAGTAAGAAGATCTCTCCTCCAGGAAAACACTGTTGTCTAATCCCATCTGTGCACACTGAAAATAACCCAGCACCGAGCCGATGGGGGTAATACCTGTAAACTATGGAGCTACGACTCCTTAAGACTGTCACTGCTTGAATCTGTGCCAGTTACTTTCGGACAGCGCTGGTCAGGACGCCAGCTTACGGTGTGTGTGCCGAGTCCTGCACTGAGCCAAGTCAAACAGAGAGGTGCACAGAAACGATTGGCTCTTGCAGACAGAGCAGTCAGGTGAACCATGTGCTTGTCAATATATGAAGTTAAACGATTCTATAACTGCATGGCCAGACTCATCTACAGCTGGAGAACCAAGAACAAGTTCATTTTTTCTATCTATTCGGACATGTATTGAATAAAAAAAGTTGAACACATCATCCTGACAGACACTGACACGTTTCCTGAGCTGTCACTGAAGGGAACACCTATTCTTTCAAATCAAAAAAGTATCACTCTCACCACACACAGCAGGAGAGAAAAAAATACAATAAATTTGATTATTTCCCACAGAGCTAACTATCAAACCTACTTTACACAAGAACGGCCTTTCAGATTATACTTCACAGTTGCCCAAAAGAAAAATCACTTTTCATAAACAAAAATAAAAGTTGACTTTGCCCAAATTAGATGAAAATTCAAATTCTCTAAATGTGAAATTGAGTGAGTAGAGCCATGTAGACTTGAAAGCAGAGGGGTTTAACAGTAGGAGACCAGATGTCAAACACTGTAGTATTATACTCTAGTGATCCATACTCAATTGTCTCCTATAGTATCTCCCAATAATGCTCATACATCTACAACAAATACAGTTCTTTTCTCATGTTCACTTAGTTAAATAAGGTTGCCGATTTTTTTTTTTTTTTTTTTGAAAAACAAAAGTTTGTCACGTTTTTGAAGACTAAATTTCCCTCTTAATCCAGAAGCATGCTGGTTCATTCTATCTATTCCTACAGTGATGATCAAACTGGCGTGTGGGGCGTCTCGTGTCACACTATGAGCTTTTAGGAACCACTCTAGGTTTGTTAAACCACCTGTTTGTGTGCAGGTAGCAGGCTAACCGTGCCTCACCTTTCAGGACGCCAGAGTACGCAGCAAGAATGGTCTTCATAGCGGCTGGGTGGATGTTGGAGGATGCCGTGGAGGGAAAAAAAAAAGATCTGATGTTTGCTTGCTGTCAGGATGATACAAGTCCAGCCTACAGCTCCTCGGTCATGACTGCCGTCGTCTGCAGCTGACTGAAGCGCCGCGCGGACATTTAACCACGGAGGGGAGGAGCCAAAGAGCGAGCCTTCAGGGAGCAGGGGGCAAACGAATCAGCAGTGAGTCCGGAGGCCTGTGGTGCAGAGGACATGCAAACCAGGAGCAGCAGTGTGGTTTCTGCTCCGGGCTCCCCCCTGTATTTATGGGGGTGGTCACGTGCATAAACAGTGAAAAACATCCAGTATTGACCATCCCGGCCTCACCTTTAGAACAGGTGTAAACCTGAATCTATAGGTTAAAGGAGACAAACAACTGTGGTTCAGAAAACACACTGAATGATATTATTCTGTCATGGGATTTGGTGTATTTAACATCAGTGACACAGTCTGATTTGTTCACAGAAAAAAAAAAATCTTTATAAAAGTCTCCTCTGAGGACACAGACTGGTGGGTTGCCAGTTCTCTTTTCTTTCCTCTGATTAGGAAATGATGTGACCTATGGTCGTTTTACGTCCCATGGGTCACCCTAACCCTCACCCTAACAACGCCTGGTACCTTTTGTGGTTCCGTTAGGAATCAAAAATCAAACACTTACTCCTACCTTACCTACTCTTACCTGTATTTTGCCAGTTTATGTTCCCAGTGATCCAGTATTACTCAGATAGCCTCACAGACTTTTTGTGTTGCACTGTATCTTATGCATGCTTTAGTTTCACATATGGTTTTGCATGACAGTATTTGCAGCATCATAAGAACCTGCAGCTGTCCACCTGATAGACCCATGAACCATTGTTTCATGTGTTTTGATTCCCAATGTTACAAATGCAAAACTGTCTTTTGGCTGCAGGCTGGCCAGGTACAGAGGGCTGTGGTGTGGGTCAGCGGCTGTTGCAGAGTGTGCTTGCAGAAGATTGAATCATCAGAGCACCAACCCAATTCTTTATTTGACTTCTATTACTCACACTGGCTAAACGTGTCAGCCGTGCTCTCATGACTTCAGGGTTGCATTATGCAAGTTTAAAGAGGTTGGCATCTGTCCCAGGAAGATTGCAGGTATGTCCCAGTCGCTGTTGCCTCTGATAGTGTCTGAGTCTAGTAGTTGGACTATAGAGACATGCACCAAATCCAGGATCCAGTGGAGGTGGACACATGACTAATGTATGGTGTATGTATGACTAATGATTGTGATGATGTTTTCAAGACATATGATCACTGGTGGACAAAGTTCACTTCGCATAAGTAAAAAAGTGTAAAAACACTCAGGAATGTGAAAATCCTGCATTTAAAATCACTGATGCATAATCAGGTAAATGTATGTAAACTATCAAAAAAAAAAAAAAAAAAAGCCCCTTGTTTTGAAGACAAATGTCATAAGATAAATCTAGGAGTGTTGTGAGATGATTCATGAGGTGAGAGGAAAATAAAATAAGTTTGGGCTACTTTGTAATTGTGTGACATATTTGACAATTTTAACACCTAATTTAACAGTTAACAGTTATTGAAAAGTTTAGAGGGGACACGTCTCTTTGGTGGAAGTGCTGACAACGTGACGAGAGACCTCGACCCTGTAACTTTATCAAATTAAATATTATACAGAGTCTCTACTGGAAAATTCTGGTGCACTTTGTATCTGATGCAGTTCATCCCCAAAAGTTGAACTGATAGTGCATATCCAGTAGGACCAGGTCCAAGAATCATAACTGCTTTTGGATTAAATTGGTCAATACTGTCCTTGACATGAAGCCAGCGTTAAGAAATTGTATAATCAGTGCTTTAATCATGCAGTTTTTACAGTCTCGTCAGTCCACTGCTCGTCTGTCTTAGTCTTTCTGTTATGTATCATTCAGTTGTATATTTTGGAATTGATTGTTCTCTATTGTCCAGGATGTGACGCGTTCAAGTGCTCAGATCAATTCTGGTTTTTACAGTTCAGTATGTTACTGATATAATCCAACCTGTTTACACATCTTGGTTTACCCTCCCATGTTCTTATATAATTCATGCTTTACAGCCCACAGTGTAAGTCATGTATCTGCAGTGCAGATATCAAGTTGTCCACTGTACAGATATGATTTTGGCCTACCATGCAAGATTTTTTTTTTTTCTGTCTAAATTCAAATAAAAACAAATCAAGTTTTTTGCCTTGGGACAGCTGTAACCTCTGTGATTCATCAGGACTGATCCAGCTATATACTCCAAGTACGGAGGAAGTTGGGGGGCCGGGAAACCTCTTGCATTTTGTTCTCTTTTAAGAAAAAAACCAAGATAAGATATGATAGAAAGGATTCTGCGAACACGGGGCCTTGATTCTTCTGTACTTTGACCTCCTCCTTCAAAAATAAGTCAATAATGTTGATACCATGACCTCACACACACACGCACACACACACTGGCAGCTTTGCTATATGTGAAAAATGAAGACATAAAAGTGACAAGTCTGATCTGGTCTACAAGACTGTATGTCATCATACAGACAGAAGGTCAGCATCAGGTTCACTTCAGTCTGTCAGCTTATCCTGTCTTATTGTTGCCTCACAAACTTCCCATAGTGCCAAATGTTTCCATCATCAGCATGTGTTACCTTATAGTGTTGTTTTTTTTATGTATATACTTAATATATCATTTGCCCAATTAATTCTCTTTTTCATCACAGGACTTCCTTCACAGTAAGCTTTTCCTTTAGTCAGCATATTTCTAAGCACACACAGGCTGTGTCGAAAGCATCAGGGCATTGTCCAATCTGCCAGTCATTTCATTTTGAAATATCAGAGCTTGGCATATAATATAAAAAAAGAAAAAAAGTGTCTGCCAAAGTTCACAGACAGTCTTATCAGAGAAACTGGTCCAAAACCAGCCACTGAGATTTTAAGGTGGAATTTAGAACTTATAAAACAATAAATGCGACACGTACTCAAATTTGCATGAGTTTGAGCCACACATAATCAAAAGCACCTTTAACCACGGTTAAAATGCAGCAGACGCATTTCAATAAAATGAAATGAAATAAAATAAAACAGAATAAGAATAATTAAGTTAAATTAGATATCTGTGACTGATGTGGAGCTGCAGTTTATGCTAAGTAATCCCTAAACTGCTTTCTTAAACAAATTCCCTTTAATGTTTCCAAGAAGGCCATAATTCTGATGAGTTGTGTATGTTTATTTAGCCCACATCTGGCATTTGTGAAGATACCAAATACTGACATTATATCACTGTCATACTGAAAGGGTCTTGATATGCTGTTGCAAACCAAATTCAACCTATGACTCTATTTGAGAAAGTGTGAGGCCTTGCACAAAATTCAAAACCCCAGGGAGATTGAATGAGGACAATTGGACTTGTGTCACTAACATCCCTTTTGTACAGTTTCCCACACCAACGACATCAGTCTGAAAGAATACACACAGGTCTCAGTAAGTGCACACGTGAACATTTCCATACATCTTTAATTAGGTGAAAGCAAATTTAGGTGTTCAGTGCCCCCCCCCCCCCAAAAAAAAACTGAACAGCAGCACTATAGAGCTTTAGAAATAAATATGCATTCAAATCCTCCATCCTCAGTCCAGTCTAGACAAAGATCAGGTGTGTGTCCTTGTCTACTCCATAGTTCACTTTGTGCTCCTCAAATAGATTGCTGAGTTCGTCCATGTACAGCTGGTGGAGGGCGTCAAGCTCCTCAGCTGTTGGCTTCTCGTTCCTCTCGACCGTGATTGGCCGACCAACTGCAGAGAGGTGAAAAGGTGCAGGAGGACAACACACGCACAGTCAGTGTACTTAATGATTTGCAATTTGGCCAGTTTGAATTTGAGTATTTGAGGACTGTTTTATCTATGAAAAAAAGAGGACTGGCATACATTAGGGCTCCCTGCCAACCAGTTTCAGAAGGCCACAGGTCAGTGACTGTTGCTATGTGTGTTTGCAGCAGATTGAGCCACATCTCTGTCTCTGTCTGCAAGACTGATAAATCCTGCTCTTTGTCTCATTAATATCACACGTGTTCACTGAAACTCTCACCAACTTGGGGCTGTTTCCATCTAAATTAGTGGCTGGTTGGAAAATACACGAGCAAATACATGAGCATGGCTGCAGACAGAATGTAAATCGAGCAAAGGCTTTGACTTACCGACTGTATTGATGGGTTTTCTGTAGGGCATCAAACCGAAAGAGTACTGGAAAATGCCACGTGCATGGAAAAGAGGCAGGGAGATACCCATGATGCTTTGTAGCCTCTCCTGTGTCCATCGAAGCCACGTTCCTCTTCGGTTCTCCACTTGATCAAACACTTCATTCTCTCCAAAGGAGAACACAGGCACCAGATGAGCTCTAAAAATAGTTTTAATCACAATATGATTTCATTGATTACCACCCACTTTATCAAACCTCTGTGTTTTGCATTCGTTTCTCACTCAGAATTGATCTCATAACAGACTTTGTGCTTTCCCAGGAATTTCCATGTGAGCAACTTGAATGAGCCTCTGTTTCCTGTGGCCACGCTCCAGCCTCGAGAAACCTAAAATGAATAGATTGACGTTTGCTCATTCCCTCAGGGCTCTCTGCTCTTACCCATGTTCCATGGCCATTTTGATGAAGCCTTTCTTCTTGGCCAGCATCACATTGTAGGTCCCAGGATGGGCATCGAGGGCCTCTGGAGCCCCACCAACTGCTATTACAACAGCGTGACCGCCACCTTTTCGTCGGAGCGGATAGCTGGCACACTCTTTGTCTGAAGGAATCAGACCTGAAGTGTTGTTGAAGAAGAGAGCGAGTCATTAAAATGATAGACAATGATCAAACTAACCTCTGCATTGTATGTGGCTGAATGGAAGAGACTAAAGCGTTTGGGTTCAAACCTGCACACATGATGTAATCCCTGAAGAAGGGAGCTCTGAACCAGAGGGGCAACATCAGCAGGTAGCTGGTGAGGCCAGGAAACAGCTGTCTGAAGCCTGTAGTGTAGGTGCAGAAGTTAGTAAAGGCTCCGGCCACCAACACACCATGGGGATGGAAACCTAAGACGTAGTTGTGTCTGGGATCCAGGTCAGCTGTCTTCACCAACTGGGGGAAGAAAAAGAGAGAAGGTGGTGAAGATGAAAGCATCTAAATAATATATTTCATTTCCTCAAGAAAGGGTTGACAGTGTTGCATTGTGGTGGCCAGCCTGGCTGCATCCCAAACATGTGCTTTGATATCACAGTTTCCACACGGTTGCCCCTTTGATCTCTTTCCCTGTCCAGGTCCAGTGGGGACACTGCCCAAACACA
Organism: Selene dorsalis; assembly: GCA_900303245.1. Lineage (NCBI taxonomy): Eukaryota > Metazoa > Chordata > Actinopteri > Carangiformes > Carangidae > Selene > Selene dorsalis. The sequence goes on along the minus strand of OMNW01009950.1, from coordinate 10,690 downwards.
TCTAGAACCTTGAGCTGTGTATGTAACTCGATAATGTAATCCCGATAAACTGGGTTGGACTGATTTCTGTGTAAAGGACTCTGAATTCTCTGGGGAAATCCAAAGGATGTGATCCTAGAGCTTGCTCCTGAACGCCTCGCCTCAACACCACTCTTCTGCTCCCCGCCAGCACAAACATTGTGTAACACTCACTAACGTTCACCCCATGAATCTAGTAAAATACTCCACAGTCAAACTATAACAACAGTGTGAGTTTAGTTACCTCATCTTTGGCCTGCATCACTTTTGGATATAACATATCTGAGAATTTCATGTCTTGTCATCAACCAATATGTCAGTCACTGTACCTGTACTGCAGCTACACATCAACCACACAGTGACACACACACACACACACATTTCTTTGATATGCATATACAGTAATATGAACACCCTTGACCTGCGTCTGGTTGTTTTGTTCAGTACAATATGCACAGTGAAATTCTTCCTTCTTCCTTGAACACTGATCGAATTCATCTGTTCCACTTGAAGTTTCTTGAAAGTTAGCCCTTGTTACGTTTATCTTAGGATCGAGTATTGATTAAATCATGTGTTCACCCATCAGGGTGAGACGACCACAAAGCAACCCTTTGGGTCTTTCTTATAGTCAAAATGAATTCAGCTGGTGCTGACGCGTAAACTGCATTTGTTTGTTCCTGGGCATGAACTACCTGCTTTGATGATTGCGGCTGTTGTTTGTCAGGTGAAGAGATCGCTGTGTCGGAAAAGCCATTCAGGATTTGAATGAATCAGTGGGCAATTGCCAATGAGTAACATTTCTCTGTGGTGTCTGAAATAATGGCTCTTGATAACTCATTGTAAATGACTTGCTGAGATATCTCAGTGTTTACATGTCTCCACTGGCCCAGGGCAGCAGAAGAGGAGGTATGTGGGAGACACTACAGGCCACTGTCAAGGGTAAAGAGTCATTGGTCGCGTGTTGGTGTTTGTTTTGTAGAGCAGGCGAGCATTGTGCCCTCTGTGAAAAACAAATCTGTCCCTCTCACTCTTTGTATCTGTGTGAGATTAGCGTTCCAAGGCCACATTGCTCTTTGGGCCGTATTCACACCTATTATCTGGATCCATGTTATCTTCTCAGAGACAAGTGTATCTCCCACACTTTGATTTTTTGGTGTTCATCTTATGTTATTTTTCTTCTCTCTTCTGTTTTACAAAAGTCAGACAACAGTCAGTCAGCACTAACACAGCACTGAACACCTCTGTGTGATATTTTCTTATAATTGTTCAAATCTATGATGTGAAAAAACTGGCCAAAACATTTTTCTGCTGTTTAATCAAGTTGTGTCTTGGGCCTTTGCAAGGCTGGTCTACTGTTTTGTGTCCACACTGTTTGTATTGTGGGATTCATAGCTGCAGGCCCCCAGGTCACAAAGTTAATCATTGGCTCAAGGTCCCCTTTTGAAAACAAAGTTGTCCTGCATAATCTGTATTGCTATTGTCCCCACCAAGGACTTTGGTTTTCATCAATAAAGTTTGAAGGACCAAAGGTCCAAGGAGCAAGTTTTGGTGTGGATCCACATTTTTTCAAGGATTTTCTTCTAAAACATTGTGAAGACATGATCTTTTGAACCACTGTACTTTTTTCTTTTTTCTTTTTTTGATTGATTGAGTTTTATTTATTTTTGTACTAGTTTACCCTTGTATGGAAGCCTATGTGGTCGTAGAGAGTTGTATTGATCCTCTCACCAATCAAATCAAAACATCATATTTCCACAGAGTTGAAACATTGATGTAACATAGTGCATCTACATTTGATTTTCATTTCTTTGAACATTTACAGTAAGACGTGTTCAGCTCTGTGGTCATGAGTCTGACTCACTTAATTATATAAGGTCTGGTAACTCCTTGGGAATTTCAGCCCATCAGCATTACGTCTCTATCCCAGAATAAATTCTGCAGCAGATCCAGCTGATTAATAAAACCTCACTTATAGGTTGTGCATGTGCTCCGTGGGAGCTTTCGTTTTCGGATGAATCTGTATCATCGTCCCCTCAAAATGCATTTGTGTTCCTCTCTTAAAAACCCAGTGACCACACATCAGATGGTGTCTGAGCTGATGACGGTGTCATTAGAAACGGTCGGAAAAGGACGAAAGAAACAAACGAGACTCTCTGAAGTTACACTGCTTCTCTTCAACCTTACATTGACTCTTTGTGTCAGAGGTAATGAGGCATACAGTCAGATGATGGTGCAGATGATTCGCCCTGAACGTGTCGGGTTTTAAAACACTGATTTTTTTTTTTTTTTGATTTTAAGGTCCTAGACTTGAGTTTATCTTCACAGAGACAGAAAGTAGACAGTGTTTCACTGTTTTCTATACATTTGCAAGAAATCTCTCATGAAGAAACTGACAAAATAACCAACTCATATAAATGTTATCTTGATGCACAGACTCTGATTATGGTCATGACTCCTTGGCATGAAAGTGAGTGTCAGAAAGGCAATTTCACTCTCGTTTATTTGCACAACACAGGGGTTTTCAATTGTTCCATTATTATCTAAAACTATTATCATTATTATAATGATAGCAATTTTACAGACTCTATTATCACTTCTGTGCTAGTCTTCCCCTGGCTTTTATTGTTATATGGTTCTGCTTTTACAGTACTTATTTCTGCCTTATCTTACCTTTTCTATGCTGTTATTTTTCATTTTTATTGCTCAGATTTTCCTTGCAGATGCTCTAGTTAGCAATAATTTACAGAACGTAAATAACAACAGTGAAATTGGTATTTGTGTCAAACGTATATGTAAATTTAAAATTGAATTGAAAGTTGGAATCTGATCACCTCAGGGAGTTTGATGAAACGAGCCCATGTGAATTACATGTTGCATTATGTGTTATCCTTTATGGCTTTGAAGGCAAGTTCATGTAAACACAGGCTTGACCCAGTTAATACTCAGAGATACAAAGGGGTCTGAATATATATGATGGAGCACCTGGTTTTAAATTAAACATTATAAAGTTGAAGAATGTGACTTTTTGTTGACAATGAAAAAAGGTTATTCACTCTAGATATTCTCTTAAAAATCTTTAGATGACGGACATTAGGGCATACACAAAAAATATAGTTCTCTAATAAAAAAAAAACTTAATGTTTTATAGCACTACTAAAATAATGCTGATGATATGATAATAATGCATGCTGAGCTGTTTTTAAAATGCTTTTGAACCTATGTTGTTGTTGCATCAGTCTTATCAGCTCAGTCCAAAGTATAATACTCCGACAAGGGAAGAAGTGGAGCCATGTAAAGTGGTGGATGTTGATGACAGAGGTTTTCTACTCTGCAGACTCCTCCAGCGAGGTGATCCCCAGTTATCTTTCAAAGGAAACATCAAATGCTGTTGGTAGGTTTGACATAAAATACCAGGATTGTACAGAAAGTCGAGGACATGTACTACTCAACAGCAACCACAAGAGGGACACAGTGGGCTGTGAGAGCAAAGTATGGCCTGTACATTTAGAGCTGGCCGTGTTTTCAGTCCTAATCCATAAACACCGTTCATGTTTGCATCCCTGACTCTCACATATCAAAACCACCTCAACAAAGCCGCTACATTTCAAATGAACGTGTGTGGTGTTAATAACAATTATCTGCACCTACCTCAGATCATTGGATAGTGTGTGTCTGCAGCAGACATGACACATTCACTTGATTTATATCATTTCTTTTCATGTTGAAGCTGGAATGGGTGTTTTTCAGCACGGTGGTGTGTTCACAGTTTATAGACACGTCTGTAGCTAATGGGTTAGACATTTTGCTGTTGGAAATAACAGCCGACTGTATTTCCTCTGACTGTGCCTCTGAACAAAGGAATAGTTCTGGTTTGCAGCTGCATCTGATGAGCACCCAAAGCAAATCTGTTTAAAAAATCACTACAGCACAGTGTCTAATTGGACAACAAACCATTGACTGTATGATTTAGGGTTGGTTGGTACATATACAGGACTATAGGCATCAGAGGGGTGTCATCCATGAGTGGTCAAGTTGCTGCCAAGGACAGAGATAAGGACGACTGCTCGTATGTAGCTGGAGATCAAAGATTAGATAAAATGAAAGGGGAGAGCAACCTTTCTGATGTCCTTCTCTCTGACCTGCAGAGGTAAATCCAGCCCCACCTCACATGGACTTTAGTGCTACATAATGACAGTGATGTACAGATACTGAAATGTACGTCCTACACAACAACTGTCTCTGTCTCTGCCTCTTACCTTGACGGGGAAGTAATCCCGCATGTAATCCCAAAGTTTGAGGCCGCACAAATATGGCACCCGGCGACCTCCGCGCGCTGGGGTGTCATAGTCAAAGAACCACCAGACGGCGTACAGCACGCTGATTAGCCAGAAGCGGGTGAACAGCAAGTAGAAGAACAGGAAGATGCAAGTGGGTGCTGAGGAAAGAAAGAACCAGTGTCAACCCATTATATAACTGTCCATTCTGCTCTGCTACAGCAAATGCAATAAACTCTTTATGAATGGTTTCTGTGGAACATCATGCATTTTTTTGTCCAATTAGCAATTTTATGAATGACGGCATCGGCACTGCATCATAATGCTCAGCTCTGATGGAGATTGCATGAAAGTGGTTTTGGTGGTTGCTGACAACAGACGCATGCAACAGGAGGATGCGTGCGTATAATGTCAAGTACAGTTTAATATTTCAGCATGACTGATGCTTCTGTGTGGCTGCAGGTTCATCAGTCTTTCAGGGTACACACACAGTCATCAGAGCTCAGCCGCTAAAAAGTACAACAACTCCTTATCATTACTGTCTTGGAATAGCCTGGATGCTAGGGATGATGATATCTGTAAGTATGTGTAACAAAAAAAATCTAACTTTCTTTTATTTAGTAAAATAAAGGGGATCTGTGGAAGCAGTCAGAGGTCAAGCTCTCAGTCAATATCTGGCTCATGGACTTTTGTTATTGAGCTAAATGTCCCTGTAGTCAGTTTGTCTGCTGCGCATTATGATGTGAGTCACTGCACTCTTCATCATCCAAAAGACCTGAGAGTGGCTAAAAACACAGCGCAGCAGAATCACTGGGGATAATTTATGCCACAGATTTCAATGTCAATGATGCTTCATTGTGAATTCCCTATGAAAGGCTGATCTTTGGTATATTTATATTGTAATACGACAGGCTGACTGCAGAGGACACACCTCCTCTCATCAAGGTGAATCAGTTGTAGCACCTGAACACCAACGAATAGGCTACAGCAACTACACAAAATAGTAAATGCACAATACAAAGTTTGTCAGGTTATGATTGCACTGAACGTTGCAGCCAACATGTGTGAACACCAACTATAAAAAAAAAGCAAACAACAACTTCCTGTGGACAGACCTGCACTTTCCTCAACAGTGTCATTCATCCTACTCACCCAGGCCAAGGAAGGAGAAGACCCACTGCAGCACCGAGGCAGTTTGAAGCCTCCTGTTGAGGGGCACGTCCAGTGGGGCAAAATCAACCTTCATGTTTCCCCCAAGTTCAGACAGAAAACCCGAGGCACTTGCGGCCAGTGGCTGAAGAGAAGAGCAAGTGAAGTGGGTCCAAAGTCCGCCCCCTCTCACGTCTCCACGATCACCTCTGACTGACAGGCTTATCTCAGCAACTCAATGTAGGGCTTGATTTGCCGGTTCATATCTGCCTCATCAGACTTTTGACCCTGCAAGGAAGGAGCTGCTGAAACTCACAGTTAAGCAAGTATGGATTATAAGACATGCAAAGTAACTGCAGCTGGAAGTCAGTGGAAAAGAGAGAGAGAGAGAGATGTCAAAGCCTTGCAAAGCCCTTTTCTCCTCTTTATCTTTTTTTTTCACTACACAGAAGCTGTCAGTGGTTTGCATGCAAATATTTTGGTCTTTAAACACGTAAATGCAGCGCCATCTGGTTGAGCAATCATGTAACTACATCTCACTGTGAGAGAGATAAAGGTCCTTTGTAGAAGTCTATCACCTTCCTCCTCAGCACTGTCAGCGTTGTACAAAACACTTATTTGGATATTTATTTTTTAATTTTGATGATGTATAAGGAAAGCAAAACTGGAGCTTTATTCAGCCAAGAATCTAAATGTTTGCACAACACACTGGGAGACTGAAAGGGTTATCCAAGGTGTTGATGAGGGAAAAGAAGATAAGAGGAGATAGCGGAGGCGTCATTCATGCATTGCATCACAAATCAACGCACAACACTGAGACACACTCTCAGGAGAATGTCATCCCTTCTCGCTCTTGTTATCTTGACATCTGCCATGGACAATGGGTTGATTGCCTCTCTATTAGAGTTTTCCCTTTGATTACATCTTCATAAATTATTCATTCATTCAGGTTCCTCTGGCCTAATTGCCTCATTAACACTTTGATCCTGAACAACATTAATGTTTTACCTGCAGCCACTGACAAACACAGTGTATGCAGTTCAATAAAAAGTAAAAACATCATGTTGTTGTTTTTTTTTTTGAGCTTAAAAACTATTTTTGCTCCTACAAATGAGCCAACCACCTTGTTAATGAAAACTCATGCGTTTGGATTACGAGCTGGTCTTTCAGATGTCTAATAGCTTGTAGTCGAATGTGAAACAGCCCCCAGGGTGTGTAAATGTGTCGGCATTATTCATGTGTTCATGCTCTTTGCTGTCTCAGTCTGCCACTATTTGTTACAAAGGCTGTTTTGCATGAATCATGATCCAACATTTTACAGTGCAGACATATTTAAAAAACAATTGTCAGAGTACTATATCAACAATAAATATATAAGTAACTAAAAATCCATTACTGGGTATTGTCTTTTCTTACTAATTCATCTCATCACTGTCACGTTTCTATATCCACAATTATTTTTTCTGTTATTATGTCTATTAAAAATGTGTTTATTTTCTATACATTTATTTTATGTGTTATATTTATTTATTAGGCAAAACCGTTTCTTGTTTTGTTTTATCTTGTCATCGAACATCTGAGTGTTGGGAGAAAAAGCTAAGTGATGGTTGGACCGTACGCCCCTCCTCCTCCTCCTCCTCCTGCACCGGGACGCTGCGTGCGTAAAGACAAACCGTTTTACGTCAAGTTCGACGTGTTTAGCCGCCTAATAACGGAAATCATTCTTATTCAACTTTCAAAATCAAAGCACAAGGACCGAGTTTTTACAGGATTGGATAATATGATGATGACATCATTTGGACCATTTTACTAAGACCTGTTGTTTGTAAATTTTGGATTGACGCTGTTTAACAAAGGTGATGATGGTGAGCTTCATCCAGACATCCTGCTTTCAAGTTCCTCCGTTTGTCTACTTTCATTACACTCTCTCACCTGTGGAAAAAGCTTTTAGTTTGTCAGTTTTCATCCGGAAGTCCTCTGACACTGTCTCTACCTTGACGGTATTTTCCTCAGCTCCGCTCCTGAGTCTCAGGGATGCTGAGCAGGCGGGCGGGGCCGTTTTTCCTTGCAGTGCCCTCCCTGCTGTGGAGAGATGTACCAAGACGAAGCTACTGTACGGGACAGAGCGGACACACAGGGAAACAGAGCAGCTGTTAGTGGCCTCGGTTGTTGTTGTTGTGACTGCTTTAACTAAAATCTCTGGCAGAGTGTTTTAGAGGCACAATGGATTTACTAAACCTGATCTAACGTCAACAGCGTCGGAGCCATCTGTTCAACCTGATCCACGGACATCTTGTTTTTCTCATACCAGGGTACCAGGGGGTAAAGAAGATCTTTTTTTCTTCGTTGGGGAGCTGCTGGAGATTGTGTTGTAGTGGAGCTCTCCGCCCGTCACCATGGCGTGGCCCTGTATCAGCAGGGCGTGCTGCATGGCCCGCTTCTGGAACCAGCTGGACAAGGCTGACATTGCGGTGCCTTTGGTCTTCACCAAGTACACGGACGTCTCTGAGATGCAGCACATCCAGCTGCAGCCGCCGCTCCACCCTCCCCAGGCCCGGGTCGCCATAGAAACGCAGCCGTCTCGTGCAGAAACGCGCGCCACGACAGCTACCCGCGCGCCGCGAAGGTGCGTCTCCGAGGAGCGCGTGTGTAGCTCGGTGATGCGCGAGGACTTCAAACACTGGAAAGTGCGACCCGAACCGAGCTGTAAACCCAAGAACGAGTACCACGGGCCGGAAACCCCGTTCAACAGCGAGACCCAGTACCAGAAGGACTACAAGCCCTGGCCCATCCCGAAACGGTACGACCACCCCTGGATACCCAAACCACAAACCACCGGCTCCGGTGACGAGACACGTCCGCACAGGTCCAAACACGCGAAACAGCACGTGGCGTTGGCAGATGGTGACAGCGGCGTGGAGAAGAGCGCTATCGCCGACAAGGTGCAGGAGAAAGACCTGCTCCAGGGGCAAGAGAGGAAAAAGCAGTCCAGTAAGCAGCAGGGAGAGAAGAGGGTTGTCCTGAAGGTGGAAGGAGAGGGCAAAGGGAGGGCGGCCGCGGATGCTGTCAACAGGCAGATCAAAGAAGAGATCACTACCGGCAGCTCATACAAGTGAGTCCACACACAGGGGGGCCTCAGGGGCACATGAAGGGGTCATAGGGTCAAAAGCTGGACATAAGTTATCTGCTGTCCAGTATAGACCAAAAGAGCAAAGCTTTACCAGTCTTTAACATAATGTGATTGGTGTGGCCATCAATAGCCAGAAGGGCACATATAAACTTAGCCTACCCAAAAAGTGAATGGCAGCAGTTATAGCCATTACTTATTAATGAATCGTTTTACTTTTATGTGTCTGCTTCTCACTCATATGAATTACCAGACCTAACCATACCTCTTTTATGAACGACATTTGCACAGACCGTTATTTAATGGAGGGGTCTCCCTGGACAACCCTTTAATAAACTGGAGAAAATCCTGAAACTTTGGAGCAGGGATGTCCCCCCCACCAAAGATGTTCTTAATCAGTTCAAATCACAAGCCAACCAGCCACCAATCACACATTTATGATTCTCATGTGTCTATCTAAGTTTTTAAATCAAGTGCATGCAATGACTTCTTCTCATAGCGAGGGTTCAGCGTTAAGAACCAGCTCCAGGTCGAGGTGGAGTTGTGTCTGTCAAACACTGTTGATGTTTAGGCCCACAAGGCTAATCTCTGTCCTATTATGCAATGATCCCGAGGATGATGGGAACTTGCGGATGGATAAGCACCATGTCACGCTCACCACAGTCGCGGTCTGTCTGTGCCTGTGCCTGGTCACAGGTTATGTTCTGTGAGCGCTGCTTAGAGTGTGAGACAATGTGATATGTGATGAGATCCATTTCTACTTGAGGCTTTTTGTATTTTGGCGAAGTGGTGTCACAGAATGCAGGCTCGCCTGGCCGCAGTATGACTTGGCAGGCAGAGATGGATGGTACAATGTGAGATTAGAGAGTCTCACAGCTGTTTGGTGCTCTGCTGTCATGCCTGTGTAGCTGAGCAGACCTCAGGGTGCAGCCAGAGGCACATCTCCCCTTACGTGGCATGAAATGGCTGCACCGTGACAAGCAGAAGCCCAGTCAACCCCAGTCTGGCTCAAAGCAGGTCAGCTGTGGTTTAATAACACAGATATTGTGCACACATTTACCCCCTCTTGCACACACACACACACACACACACACACACATACACACTTAAAAACACAACAGATAACTACATACACATTTAATCTGGCTTTTACTTGAAAAAAAAATGGTAGTGCTGATAAAAGAGAAGTTGAAATCATCTAAATAATAAAAACGAAACACTGCAAACTGGAACCAAAATATATTTTCCAGCCAACATAATGATCGTCAGCATTACTGTATGCCCTACTGTAGTGATTTGCTTGCAATGAGTCTCTCTTGTTAAACAGACCATGAAGTAAATTTACCATTATACATAAACTGAGCATGACCTTTGTTTCATGCACTGTGTGAAGATGCCCTGTGCTGGGTCCAGTCCTGGCTCCTTATGCTGTGTAGCTGCAGTAGAGTGAGCGACTGATCCATGGCCAGGCGGATGTAGCAGCTGGTGTTACCTAAGTGAACATATATCAGTTATCAGAGAAGATGCAGAATAGAGGAGTGATGCAGAAAAGTCAGTATGTTCGAGGAAGTAATGGCCACACTGACTAGTTTATTTTAAGCCACTCGTAGCCATGTCCAGCTGACTGTTTTTTGGTGAGTCAGAGCATCACATGTAGTTAGTCTCTTTTTGTACGACTTGATCTCTCAATGAGATATGTGGATATACTTTGGGTTTTGATAGACACAATGTGGACAGATTGAGGTCAGTTCGCCTGTGTGGTATGGAGCTGATCAGAGGTCAGATGATGAAGGTCACCTGTGGTCAGACTTTACCTCAGTCTCCTTGTTTCTTTGTTCCTGTTTTTACTTTTTTTTAGCTTCACTGTGATTCATCTCTCCAAGGCTGCAGTACCATCTATTGACCTTAATTATGATTGACAGCTACCAAGCACCACGGTGAGATCATCAAAGCATGATACACAAACCTGATACCTATCATGCATTAATCACATATCCTTTTACCTTAAACCAAATGATTTATACTCCTCTTCCTCAAAACAACGTTTATGTTATTAAAGTGGAAACACTGAGTGACACATAAATACGGTGTGGGTTGGCCGGGATGATGGCCACCACAGGCC
>OMNW01009949.1:0-16279 GCA_900303245.1 Selene dorsalis | reverse complement strand
TGTGTGTGTGTGTGTGTGTGTGTGTGTGTGTGTGTGTGTGTGTGTGTGTGGCTCACACATGACTGGTTTAGTTTATACTGGCAGACATTTATACACACACACACACACACACAAACTCTGTTGCATTACTCCTGGTTGAAAGATTACCACTGACCAGCAGTGAGGTGAGAGTAAAACCACAAACATTCAGAAATCATATCAAGCACATCACTGGTGTAGAATTCATGTGTGTGTGTGTGGAGCCTTGAGCAGTGATGCAGCTGATAATTCATCTTACATAGGCAGCTAGAGTTTGGTTAATGCCTTGATGTTAGTCGTGCTGGTGGTGGTTCTGGTTTTAAACCAGAGGTCACAGGACGTCTCCGTGCCCTTGGCCTGTCCAGGATAGCTATCACTGGACCCAGTGCCTCTTCAGATAAGAGCACCCTGAACTTCACAGCACACAGGCTGCTGCCACAGGAACCTGCTGTGATAACTCGTGCTCGAAGGATAATACTTTTTACACATTAATCGGACGACTCTTTAACCAAGGCACATTGCATGGGCCACATGAAATTGAAATGCCTAGTCTGGTGCCCTGAACATTTCTGTGCATCACATCAGTAAAAACAGGGACACGGGGCGTTGGGTGGCTCAGTGGGTAGAGCAGGCGCCCCATATACAGAGGCAATAGTCCTCTCTGCAGCCGGCCCCGGATCGAATCCCGCATCGGGCGGCCCTTTGCTGCATGTCATTCCCCCTCTCTCTGGCTCCCCATTTCCTGTCTCTCTCAACTATACTATCAAATAAAGGCAAAAAAAGCCCAAAAAATATACTTTAAAAAAAAAAAAAAAAAAACAGGGACACAGGTGTCACACACTTTTCTCTCAAGTTTAGTCTTTCTGGTTCCTCAGACACCGTGAAGACGCTACGAGATTCTTTTTAATTCCAGTTGCAAATAAGTGTTTTGCAGAAATACCACAGGAAAGAGAATAACCACACAACAAAAAGCTGACAAACCACAGACACTGTTGTTTTCCAGTAAATCAGAAGTTACTGTATAAAGCGTAAGAGTGATAAAAGAGTCATAAGCAACTTTTTCATCACTCACATAAGAGACAAAGTGATCTGACATTTTTTAAATAATAATAACAATAAAAAAAACTCATAAACATGAACTCATAAAACCAACTCATTCACCTCAATCATGTATTAGATTCTGCCAGTTTCCATTTAGCAGTTTAAAGTTTGTTTTGATTTTTTTTTTTCCTCTTCTCCCCTCATGGGTGAGAAATTGCCTTTTTGGGCTGTGAATCAGCCACTCACTCGTGTTAATTTCTGTGTTGCTTTCCATCAATCGTCCTCCCCCTCTCTCTCTGGGTTTTTATGTTTATCCCCATCTGTAGGGCTCCCTCTATCCTCCTCCATTCTTCCTTTGTGTTTATGTCTGAATTCTGAGAAAAACATGTTGAGGAGCACCCCTTGGTGATGGCAGCAATTTGGCTTTCATATATTCCTTTCCTCCAGACACTACTTAGCGCTCGTGTCGTGAGCATGTGTGCACGTGTGTGTGTGTGTTTGTGTGCATTGTGTGCTGGAGAGTAATGAAACTTAGCTTTGTTTGCGAGCTCCAATTTCTGAGCGCATTTGGCAAGGTAGAACACAGAGCTTTCAGATGGAAAATATAAGAACAATATTGTGAAAGGTAGTAGTAATGACAGTGAGGTCGTGATTCTTCAGACCACAGGAGGTGGCTGCTGTAGACGGGGCGAAGGTCGGTGGCGTTAATCTTACCCCTAAACTGACAGCTCGTCAAAGAAATTGAGTTGTGGTTCAAAAGCACAAGAAAAGTGGATAATGATCATTTATTTGTGTGCAATTCAAACGAGGGGTTGAGAAAAGCTGGACTCAGTTCAGAGGCTTATCTAGCTTTGGTTGGCTGAGTAATTAAATCAGAGGAGCGAGTGAAGTTCTTCTAAGCTCTGCGCATCATCTTGTTTCCTCTTTAATCAGGTGGCTGTTAAACCTCCTGTTAACCTGATTGCACTCCTCGTCTTCTGACTTCAGCTTAGCTATTAAACACAGGCTGAAAGCATTTTTGGTTGATGTGTGTGTGTGTATGTGTGTGTGTGTGGGTATACAGATTGTCTAATGTCTAATGATCATATTGTCCCTCATATAGAGGGAGAATGTGGGTCAGAGTGAAGGAAATATATACATTTGATGTTGTGCTTGTGTTATTCTACCACCAGCTGCATCTTCATTTCTTGTTGACCAGATGATGAATACTTCTCTCCAAGGCCATAAATCCATTTCACAAAGTACCACTGACCTGTGAGATATATCTAGAGTCAAAACACACATACCTTGATGTGGTTGGACACGTATGCACACGCAGGTCCCCCCACCCCCCTCGTCTTGTATTTCTGTGCTATCAAAAAGTTCAGAAGAGGCCTCTGCCTCCACATGCTGCGAGTGACACATGACCTCCTGCCAAGGTCATCTCAGATTCCTCATCTGCACTCCTCAGAGATCACCCAGATTAGACTGATGCCCGGCTCAGAGGGCTACCGCTGGCTGGGCCGCCTGCATACATCCATTCTTATGTGCTCAGCTTACTGCTGCTGGCACAGACAAGGTTGTTCAGCAGGGAGAGCTGACCTTTGGGGTACTGACAGAGGAAAAAAAAACTTGTATTTTGCTCTTTGGTTACACCATATTTAGTGCTCATTATGTGAGTTGATCAAAAATAGGGGAATTTATCTGTTTATTTTGCATATTAAAACACAGGTGCAAAAATCTATATAGTAATATAAGACTCTAGTGTAAATTGGATTGTAAAACACTATTTCCAGTACTTGAAGTTTTTATTGCTTCTTTTAATACACAAATAATCAGCAACTCATTTGCAATTCTCTCCATTTTTTCTCTTTATATAACCAGAAGCATATTCAGACTTGTTTACTGCAAGAGGACGTGGTTGTTTACCAAAAACTGAAGAGTGTCCTCTTGCAGCAGAAATCTTTTCTTTCCATTGGGGACAATAAGAAATAGGTGAAAATCTGTGTAAACTGTGTAACCTTCTCCCTTTGAAAAGCAAAACACCACATGACATTAACCAGTTCACTGTTGCATTTCTCTTTGTCTGTGCTCACACAGCCCCAGTCATCCTAAATGAGTTGAACTGGACCCAGGCTCTGGAAAGGGTTTTCATTGAGAACCGTCGTGAGGACAGCTCTCTGCGGTGGCAGGTGTTTGGCAGTGCCACAGGAGTGACACGATACTACCCAGGTAGGCTGCGGGGCAGCGAGTCAACAGTCTGCCTTTAACTCCGGGAGAGATAAAGTCTAAATTGACCCTTGGGCTCTAGAGCCTCAGAACATTGGCAATCTCTTATCAGATGGCTGTACTGGTAACTCGATAGACAGAATGAAATTATGATTACTTTGATCTAATCTGATCTGAAATATCCTACAGTCAACTGTACGGCCTCTAACTTGCTTCCCTGTTCTCTTCAGCCACTCCATGGAGGGCACCCAACAAGATTGACCTGTATGATGTCCGCAGAAGACCATGGTAAGTGCCATATTTATAGAGAACCTTAGATATAAAACCTCAGGCACGAACAGTGGAAGGAATTACACTGTCATTAGGCTATCAGCCACTTTAGGCTGAATAACAAAGAGCGACCATTATCCTCATCATTTTTTAAAATTTCAGATATTTTGACTAAATTGGCACATTTAAACTCTTTAGGAGTATTAATGGTAAAGCACTCTGACACTGGTTCTGTCCTTTAACCCTCCATGCACTTAATGTAAGGGTATTGGCTGACCTTTCAAAGTGCATTGTCTTGGTCCAGCTGAGCATTGAGTGGACAGGAGTTTGTGTAGTTCGTAGTGGAGAGCCTCTAACCAGTACAAACATCATCATCATCATCATCATCATCATCAGAGGCAACAGCAGCACAGTAAAACAGCAGAGATTTAACTTGTCATTGCAACACCTGTTCTGTCGACAGCTGCACTGTGACACTGTCTTAAAATTGTGACAAACCGGTGAGATGTGACTTCAGTACACACACATGCTGTAAGCACATTTGATTTTTCATTAGGCACAAGCCTGTGTTCACACTGCAGGTACATTGAGGACTTTTCAGTTGTAGGCTATAATCTCAATTCTTTGCTCTGTGTTGAGTTAAATGTGTTTAACTTCACCGCACTATAGGAAAACACTCTTCACAAAGGTAACCTGCTATATACATCAATGCTTTTGTTATAAAAATGTATGATAATACAATTGTAGATGGTTTTCCTAAACTAGCTGCTTAAGGCATGTATGCACGGCTTTGTGACTGTAGCCACAGACTGAAAGGCTAAATTCAGTCTTACATTAAGATTCCTGTACAGTATTTGTCCCTGGCTCGAGTAGACCTCCTGCGCGCCCTCCAGCCTCCAGCTAAATAAGAGCTCTTGTTAAATGGAATGGGATCAGAACATTTTCCTGACCCATATTTATCTCTGTAAGTGATAATGTAAAATGCACTGTATTTTGCTACAAGGACAAAACAAGATAGGGGGTATTGTTTTTGTTTAAAGTGGCCACCTTTGCCTGTGGTTCTTTGTGCAACAGCTGATCCCTGTACAGTGCTGGACAGAACTAGGCTGCATCGGGCCAAACAGTCCCTTCACCCACCCGCCCCAGCTTCCTGTCCATCCGTCCACATTCAATCTACCTGCCACTGTCGCATCGGCTTTGTGGCAGCCCTGCCTGTTGCCTGGTTACAGGTTGGAGTGAACTGGACATAATCATGGCAGCAATGTTGATTAGACCTGACCCCGTTTTCCTTCTCTGTCTCGGTCCGGCTCAGCCTGAGTGGCTGTTTGAGGTCAGGCCAGGCTGTCAGATGAAGTCAACAAGCTCAGACCAAACAAACATTATATGAAACTCAAGTTTTAAAATCTGCATCAATCATTTGATTAATAAGTGTAGTGTTATAATTAATATCAAAATTATAGTGCTGCTATCCTAACCAAGCAAAACAAAGTCAATAAATACCCAGAAAAAAACACAATATATAAAAACAACAAAAAAAAACTACAAAGAAGAAGAAAACAAAGATTAAATGAACTGATGTAAACATACACAGTTTACATCTTTCTCACAATGTTGTGTTTATACTGTCGTATCTCCTGTGGGATAAAAGACCGAGAATAAGAAGTCAGTGGAGTTGGTTTCTTTTTATTGTTAATGCCGTATCTGTATTCAGATGTAAAACTGAGGGGTTTGACCTGTCAGTCAGTGATAGCAGGTTCTTATTGGAAGATTCATTTAGTTTATATTGTCCACAGATTTTAAGCCTTTTGATGAAAAAAATTAAAAGGAATTGCCCAACACCTCAGTGTATCTGTAATCATCAGACTAACGAGGTGTTACCTGACAATTTAATTAAGTTAACACATGAAGAAAGTCTCCCCAGCACTGCACTGTCACAATAGGCAACACGAGAAACATGACAAATGTGGGAAAACACAAGAAACCACTGTGTAGCAGGACAACTTATACAAGGATCCTGTCTTTGATCTGTCAGCACAGTAACCAACGTACACCTCAGTTTAATACACTTACACATGTTTTGACTGGGGGACTCTTCCCAGAGAGCGGAACAACGGAAGAGAAAGGTGAGGGGACCGCTGAGCAGCGCCAGCATCTGTGACGAGATCAGACGGAGTAAGAGGTGTAATTCTGTACAGAGGAACGCCGTGTCACCCCCTGGTCCTCCATGTTTGTCACTGTCATTTCTTTCTGCTTTTCCTCATGTCGGAGCCTTCGACATTTGGCCTGTTGCTTAGCAACTTGTGCCCAGCCATGCTGAGTGGCGGGGCCGTGGCAGGGAGTGTCATTATATGTCAGGTCAGACTTGTGCGATTATAGTCTAACATGCTGTCTCTCCGACTGACATTCTCCGGAGAGGTCGACCAATCACACACGTTACAAAAACAGTCCGCAGGGGTTAGGTAAGCCCGTCATGTGACAGGGTGAGATAGCAGCATCCGTCACAGGGACAGTAACGCAAACCGCACCGTGGGCATTAACTCAGGTCACACAAAATATTACTCTACATTTCCTTATTGATTCCATAGACCTGAGAACTGCAAATTAATTATTATTATTATAATTTATAATACTGCAGTGACTGACCATATTTCCATAAGAGAATAAGATTATTGTTTAAGCTACATGTATTTCCTATAAAAGCAGTAAACACACAAGTTAAAGTCAGCAAACATTTTCCCCTTATCAAACCCACATAACATTGCCTATCCACTGAGATTAAAAAATTGGGCTCGTGAACCTACCACTGTGGCAATTATGAGATAACAGTAAATGGTAAATGTATTGTAACAAAACAGACAAAAGTCATATTGAACAAAATTATAATTGTCTAATGTTTACAAGACCAAAGCGTCAGAACCACTGATGATGTTGGTAGCTTTTTATTTGTAAGACAAAAATGCATGTTCTCTTCATTAAAAAGGGAAATACGCTTAATTGAAGCTGTGTCTTTATAACATTGAGCTTTTGAAAGGACCCATATCATTCAGTTTTATTCCAATTGTAAAGAGGAAACTAGCAAACAAGCTGAACTAGCTTCTGCATTGAAAGTGCTAGTTTCCAATGTTATCAGAAACTCCCACATAGTCAGTGGTGTTTTATTGCTATTTTGTATGAAGTATTATTGTGTAGCTAAAATTAGCTCTCTCATGGATCTAGTTAAGGTAACAGCAAATGACCAGACTGGTGAAACTTGAAGTGACTCCAGGATAAAAGTCAGAGTACAGAGAAACATGTGAAGTATGGAGTATGAGTAATATTACCAACAAATTTAGTGAACACCCTAAACACTGATGAACGAGAAGCCAAGTGAGTGCAGAAAGTAGAACAAACGGTGCACAAATAGTCTGTAAATACAGACGAGACAAGAAAAGAAATGATCGGAACAACTTGTGGAGTTTAAAATTTAAACGTCAGTTTTCTTACTGTAATTGCAATTCTGTCCAAATAAAATGACACCAAGGATAAACACATACAAGCAAATAGGACTTAACATATATGTACAGTGAATAATGTAGACACACTCTCTCTCCAACCCATCTGTCCTCTCCTCTGTCCTCTCACAAATTCTTCAGATCACATGGGCTGATATACCTGATATGTAGATTTGCTAATACCGATTTAGTCACTGGAATAGACAGATGCAACCCTCTGATCATGCTTCAGTAATGTTTCACTGACACTGTCTCGGGGACTTGTCACCCAGTGAAATGTGTAATTCACTGTGGAAAAAAATAGCTGCCAAAATTCATGGCCAGTTTGTAGTGTAATAGACCTGTAGCTTCACTGGGACGGATGGATGGTGGCGTGGCTGACCTGGCCGGAGCTGACCAGGTGCACTTCTTACCAAAAAGATCGGTGGGCCGTCTGCCTCCACAGATGGGCCCTTTCTCTCCCCCGTCTGCTCCCCCACCAACTGCCCCAGGAAAATTAATGGTCCAGTCAACACACTTAATTGTCTCCAATTGCTCTGACATTAATTATTAACATTTGTCCATTATAATGTCTGTTCACGATATCAAGGGAAGTGAAGCAGAGAGAGAGAAGTCAGGCAGAGGGGGAGAGGAAAATGAAAGGGTGAAGAGAGAAGTAATCAGAGTTCTGTTAGTCAAGCGTTGCAGAGATCCCATTACCTCCCAGGTTCACAGCGACATGTAGGCTATATCACTTAGTGATTTCTTTAAAAACTCAATCAAACCTCTTTGTAAATATTATGACTACTAGTTGATTGTCCAAGCTGAGGGTCCCCAAAATACCATTTCCGATATCTAGAGCCCTGAGCTTCCTCTCTTCCATCTTTTATTCTCTACCTTCAGTTATTTTTCATCCTTCATTTTTTGGAAAGGCTGGAGTTTGTTGGTGAGACTAAGAGAAACACAAAGCTTTAGCAGTTGACCAAGGAGAGTCCCAATCAAAAAGCTTGACATTTCATTTTGAATGAACATGTAGGGACACAGCAGGAGACTTTTTGTTCCGTCTTAAGAGCAGCAATAACAGACTTGTACTTATCCACTCATAATTGGCACTGATGTATTCCAATCGGCAGGGCTAATTCAATATTCTGTACTTATTACAGCGTGAAAAGTGGTGGAAAATTTTAGCATAGAATTTCGTGTATTCTTCTTTAAATGTAACGGAAAATATGGAAATGTGAATGTTGGCACCAACACTTCCAATAATCAACAGAAAGTGGAATAAATAAACGGCAGACAACATCTCTTTCTCCTGCAGGCTCTCTGGACGCCGTCCTCCTATATTTTTATCTTAATTCAATCTTTATTCGCCTGCCACATCCACAGGAGCACTAAGAGAGCAGCAGTCCATAAAATAATAAGCCCATCAGCACAACACAAATCCACGCACACTTGGGAGCACGCACACAAACACACCTACAGTGCACACATATGCATACACACGAGCAATTTCTAAACATTTTATAGAGTTCTACCATTATGGCATGGTGGTCATGATGCAAGTTGATCAGAGTCCATGCTGTGGAGAAAATCACACGTTGTAGTGGACTAACACACCGTAGTGAATATATGTTATAGTGGACTAACACACATGGTAGTGAATGTCTGTTACAGTGGAGAAACACACACTATAGTGAATGTATGTCATAGTGGACTAACACACTGTAGTAAAGGCACTCTATATATACCATATGTCCCAGTCATTATGTGTATGCACTGTACGGTGCAGTCAAGAAATATAGTTCACAATAGTAGTCTAATGGTGAAACCAACACACACAGTATACAGTAAGCTTGTCTTTCACACTTGCTGTAGCATAATAAAATGAGCCTAAGCCACTCAGTGTATCATGCTGCATGTATCTATGGCATGTATCTGAAATGTATGTCGTAGATAATTCCTCCATTTAAATGTAATGCACAACACTTTGTGGAATGTGTCTGGGTGCATAAACACAATCTCCTGAGAGAGTTAGGCCCCCGGCACAGTTAATGTATTGATTTTACAACGCTGTGCCATGATAAAACTATTTCATGAATTCCAATGAGACTCCTTTGCCGGACTGCTGCAAAAGGAGTGAAATACAATCACCACAACGAAGAATATGTCATTGTGTTCATTGCTTGTATAATGCATTTCTTTTAGATTTATGTGGAGGGGGGGCTGGTGGCGGGTTGTAAGGCTGCGGTGGCCGTGAATGCCGCTGCTTTAATCTCCTCTCATTTAGAGCAATACCTCGTTCCACCTCAGTGTAAAGAGCACATGTCTAACACACACACCTAACAGACTTTATCATGATTGTACATAATGTCACATGCACATTTGTGATAGCGTGAACACGGTTATTTCATGACATACATGATGTACGTAATGATGTATGTGGTTTATAATATATCACAATAGGAAAAAAAAACACCTCAGCAATTACATGTTATTTGCGATTAACTATTAACTCAAATGACCTTTTGATGCCATCTGTGATATATTGTAGAACTCCATACAATGCTTAAGGGCTGTGACTAACAGTTATTCCCCTTATCAATTCATCTGTCAGTTCTATAAGAAATTAAAGAAATACAAGAAATATTAAAAAAAATATGTTTGAGCCACAATCCAAAACCAGAAAAAGATTCAATTTACAACCATAGAAGAACAGAAAAATAAGGTTCAGTTCTCACAAGGTTTTACATTTTGTAATTTAATCACCTAATTATATATTCCAAATTGATTTAAATACATTTTCTGTCTATTAACTGATCTCTGCTTGTAAAAAAAAAAAAAAAAGCAGTCAATAAGCTATTTCAAACAATCCAGACAGCTTTGTAGGGGTGTTACAACTATTAGAATGATGTCAGATAAACACAAGGCCCAAAGACACAATGTGTGAATTTATATTTCACAGCCAAAGCAACAGTGAATTGTTTGTTATAAATAAGAGAAACATTTTATTTCCACAGCACAACTTCTCTTTGTTGTGGTTCTCACAGGCTTTTGGGTTTTATTGTATGTATTTTAGAGATCACAAACACAAATTTTTGATCTTTCTCTTTATGGTTTTATTTTTATGATCTCTTTAGCTGAACCTTGTTAACCCAAACTGCAGTGTTTCACTTTACAGCAAGGCAGCTGCACTAGATTGGCAGCAAAGGAGTTGTTACCACTTTAACATTTCAGATAGTAATTTATGAAATGTGAGATGTAAATACCTTTCAATGATGGACAGGTATAAACAGGTTCCATTAGAGCATTTGCTGACGCATCTTCTGCAGTGAGCTGCTCAGAGTGAACCACATCATCATATGTGCATCCAAAAGTGATGTCAAAGTAAAACACCCTCACTAGTTATGATGGTTCCATGCCAGTGGTCAGATGCTGACCATAACTTTCAGTGAGTGAGCAGAGAGGCCATAGGCTGATCTGTGGAGTCTCCTGGCTGATGGCTGATGGTTGCGTCGCTGCGGGACAGAATGGGCGACAGGGCTCAGTTCAGCACCAGCCAGGCCCATCTGCTTGTCACCTGGTCTTGGCACGCAGGAGACTGGGTAATGACAGGGAAAGAATGGCATCAGTGGGCAGAAGCTGAGAGGTAATTACTGACTGGAATCCATGCAGAAACAACACATCTGGATCCATGAGTCAAAATGTGGAGAATTATACACTGATACTGGCCTCAATTCACGATTTTTATCTGTCAGAACCACAGAACTGCATATCAGCCTGGAGACTAAAAATCCTTGACTCCATTCCCCTCTCTCTGATCCTGATGTTCTCTGCTCAGAGGCACAGAGAAAAATTCAATCGTACTTCAGGCAATGGAAAGGGAGAGAAAGAGAAGCGGTGCTGATACACCAAGACAATCTGCGGGGAAGATCAGCCGTGGTAGCACTATAGCTTCAGTGCTGAGTGACACTATTCTGGCTCATGTGTTACTCTTCTCTACTCCGTAGCTGCTCACACATTCCTCTTAAACCCCATTACTGCTGATCAATGCTGCCTCTTTCACAGTTAGAGAGAAATGATCTGCTTGAAAGTAATATTTTCTCAACAGATTTTAGGGCCAAAGTTTACACAGTCCACCATTGTGAGATTTTACATTGTGAGATGACCTGTAATGACCTGCAATAGAAGTCTGCATTGCTGTATAATTAACATTTAGCCCCCTCAAAATAACTTGAAGTCCCATTAAAGGACTATTCTCCTCTATGAGAAATAGTCTGACCAGAGAAGTTAATGAAATCCTGCAGTTGGTCTGCAGGCATTAGCCGTCACCAAATGACCCTCCTTCAATCTCCAGACAGGGTGTCTCCGTCCATGAGCCTGAGGGAATGGAGATGTGGGCCACATTCTGACTGAGTCTCCGTCCTGCATCGATGATTGCTTTCACAAACCCCATCCGCTCGAAAGAAAGAAGCCGCCACTGTGTGGAGTCTCAGATCTCTCCTCCTCTCCCTCTCTCTCCCTCTCTCTCCCTCAAATTAAGATTTCAGTAATTAAATTGATAAAAGTCAAGCATGCCAATATGCCTCATGGTTCCAGACCTGATTTCATATGCCACACAGTTTTGGAGAGCTGTGGAAGTTCTACCTTTGATGTGGCATTCTTTATTATTGAAAATAATTGGATTCTCCCTCCCCCTCTCTCCCTCACACATACGCACATTTTGCCCATGTTCACTCTGGGCATGCTCAGTTAATCGACCTTTTGCGAGGCACTGGTGGTACTGCCGAGTCCCTGCTCCATTTGGGGGTTTCCAGGCAGCTTTTCAGCAGAGTGGGGCCCAGGTTGTGTCTGAAAACCGGATTTGTGCAGCCCAGGCATCGTGCTGTGGGACGCCACTTCAACTCAGGGGTCAGGGGTCATTCTGCAGGTTGGAGTAGCGCCTGCCAGTGAGTGGGAGCGCCGAGACTTGTGGGAGCGGTGGCAAAGCCTACTGAGGCTCCGTAGCTCTGCCTCCATATCAGCTTGGCCGAGCATAAGAACAGAGGCTCTCTGGCCCACAGGCAGCTGGCTTCTCTCCACACTCAGCGGAATGGCTGATAATCAGCAGAAAGAGACCCCTGATGATTACTCTGCCTCTGCCTAAGACGGCTGCTAACTGCTTCCCTGCTCAGGCCCCAGAATGTCAAACTCGTGCTCACATTTGAAACCCCTCACTCCTCCTTCCCAGTGTGCCACAGAAAAAGCCTATAGTGTCCATCAATGTCACTTCTCTTTGTATCATGGGCAAATGTGAATTTAATTGCAACCGGAGCAGAGCGAGGGGAATTTCGATTTCCCTCTGTATATCATCCTCCATCCACGTGGACAGGTGTTACACACACAAGTTATCTGGCCTTGCTAATTCAGTGCCATCGCTGCTTCGTGAGCCTACGCTGTGACACGCACCCAGAACAGCACCTATTTTAGGAGTTTCTTTGCAGCAGAAGCATAATGGTCTTAAGCAGCTTGTGCCTCCCCCCAACAAAGGACCCGCCACAGTATATAATGTGTTTGACGCCCAACTGATGAGTCATTAAAGGAAAAGAACATCAGCCATCTTACTTTACTGACAGCACTTAACTCAGCACAGGCTCTCCACAGCACAGGTCAGCACCACTCAGGCTGCTCCTCAACAAGTTTATATAAATTTCGAATGACTAAGAATAAAGCGTATTACATTGTGTGATTCACAATAGCGTCACTGCAGAAAATGCTATTTTGATCACTTATTTGTGCTCATTTTAAGCCCTAAGATAAATTGCTTTTCCTTTATATATTATAATAGTTATGAGAATTGGTAATTTCATTTCAGGCAGACTAAAGTAGATCATTCACTGCTAATGGCAAACTGACATTTCATCTGATAAAAACTATTTGATCACGTTGATTGGAACTGGAAATAAAGTGCACTAACCAGCATATTGTGGCCTGTAACTCATATAAATAAAAAAAAACTGCTTATTCAAGCAGATTTTAAAAATAGATATTTGGCCTCCTGCTAATATCTGAATATGAAAATCATTTTTGAACACTGAACAAGAAAATATCAGCTCAGCTGTTGTCATTGAATTTGGGTATTATGATGCCTTTGTTGATAAATATATTTAGTTAATTTCTGTATCTTTTAAACAGAGTATTTGGCTTGTTATAAGGGCTGTATTACAGTGATGGCTTTTGTGGTTTAGAGGTTATAGTTATAGTCCACTGCAGACCATTGTCATGAATATATTATTATATACTTAGAGCGTAAACTAACAATTACTGTGGCTTATGCAGTAATTATTTAGAGTAGGCATTGTTGTCGAGAATGGTGGAGTATCTCTGTCGAAGTCCGCCGACAGTAGCTGTTGCCAAGACTAAAGTATACTATACAGCACAACTTATTAACTCTTCTAAGCACATAAGCCTTCTCTGTATTCTGTAGCTTAAGTGGGCTCAGCCATGGTCGCTTCATATTATCATGGCTCAGCTCATTGCGACTTTGGCTTCTTCCTTTAGTGCAGTTCACAAAGATTATGGGAACAAATTAAAGCTCCTTCTTTGTGTCTTTTTGTGCAGGTATATCCAAGGTGCATCGTCTCCAAAGGATATGGTCATCATTGTGGATGTGTAAGTGTCTCACTGCCCCCTCTTTCAATGTTACTTCCCCGGTCCAGTGTGTGAGTGTGTGTGTGTGTGTCTCCTTCAAAGGGCACTAGTGCCACCTGTTGGTCTGAGGAAAGCCTAAAGTTAGAAGAAGGTGACCATCATCCATTGGCCACTGCACTACTGTCGAAAACGTACAGAAGCTACTTTGAGAATCTGTACGAGTATGGAGAAGTTTTGTCAGATCAATCTAGTTCCCAAAGACTTTGAAAAGGGACATGAACAGAAAAATGCATGTTCATAAATAAAGCTCCCAAGATTCAGTCTTGTTTTCCTTTATCTGAACCTCTAAATGCTTTTGTTGCTTTTCTTCTGCAGGAGTGGAAGTGTCAGTGGACTCACTCTGAAGCTCATGAAAACCTCAGTTGTGGAGATGCTGGACACTTTATCAGATGACGACTACGTTAACGTGGCCAGGGTAGGTGGAAGTTTGTAGATCATGACGTGAGATTAATCTTCCAAATCGCTTCTGAAAACAACAATAACACAAATATTTGCTGTATTCATTAAGCAGGTGGTAATCAAGCTGGGAGTCAGTAAACGGCACAGTGTGCTCATACTGCTCCCAGTTGTTTGCTCATAGCGGAAACACTGCACTTCGCTCATTACAGTGTATTTGCTCTTCCTGCGTCACTGTTGTCCATGTGGGATTTTGCTTGTCTGTCTCTTTCACTCTCTGCTGGTTACTAAGCTTTCTATTAGGACTAATGTTTCGGGGAATATTAACGTTATCCTATATTGCAGGACAGATAACAAACACACACACTTACACACACACACACACGTCCACATGCTTGGTGTGGTGGCTCTGTTTGGAGACTTCCTTCAGTAATCCTTCATAATCCATTGCTCTTAGCCACTGTATGCCTCTAAATCCCAGCTCTAAGAGCAAGAAATGAGCATGGTAATCTGGGTGGGAACGCATCTGATTTTCACCCCAATAAAGAAAGTGAGGGCTTACAAAAGCTCACTGTGAATTATTTGCAAACACAAAGGACATTAATAAGTAAAAAAAAATTACTGAAAATAATCATAAGATACCATCTCTCAAGTCCACATGCTTCAGTAGACTTATTTAACACAAACTGTGCCCTCACTTCAGTAATGCTAATATACTGTAATTAGTTGTGAATAAGAGAATTTATTTCAAAGGACCAGTTTATTTTTATTTAATATAGATAGTAAATGTAACCCAGTTTGTTTTTCCTAAGCCTGTTCTTTACTGTGTATCACAACCCTTTATGACTCAAGATATGAGGAATAAGGAGGTAAGAGAGTGAAGATTCTTCAACATGTGGCTCTAGATACTTTTGTCTCTTTAATTTCTTTGTCTGCCAATTTAAATATCGAACAACATAAACCGGTGAGAAATGTCAGCTTTTCCCATTTTTCATCAATCTGGCCTGAAAATGTCAGTAGATTTTGAAGTTGACCTTCAAAAAGAAACAACGTTTGAAACCTGCTATTACTGACATCACTGCTTGTATTGTGATCACGCATAGACACTAGATTTCAGAAGAAATATATATGCGACACACACACACACATGCCTGCGCCTTTAGGCTAATTCGGTGGATGAGATGAGACAGATGATATTACCTTGGCTGGGTTTCTGTTCAGTGGTTTGCACTGGTGTTTCAGGTGCACCTGTTCTTTGTGTGGAAAGTTGTAATTACCAGTGTTTACTGCCAGCCAGAGAGTGGCAGGGCAGCTTACATCTGCACACTCCCACGTCTGCATCCTGCCGTCATCAGCTACACACACACATGAAGAAGATACATACAGAAAACACACAAGTACATGGCCTTACAACAGATGGATGCAAATTTAACGTTGTGAATCGATGTGTCTTCTTGCCAGGAAAAGCTGATATACATATGGGTCACTTGTATGTATTTTTGTGTTTCCTCCCTCCAGTTCAATGAGAAGGCCGATGCTGTTGTTCCTTGCTTCAGGACTTTGGTCCAAGCCAACGTTCGTAACAAGAAGATCTTCAAGGAGGCTGTCATGCATATGCAAGCTAAAGGAACCACAGATTACAAGTCTGGCTTCACATTTGCCTTTGAACAACTTCTCAATGTAAGAACCAACAACAGTTTGAGGGCAGGGCAGTGAGAGGGTGGATGTTTGTCTGTTGTTGACAAAATGTGCGCTTCCAAAAAGCCTTGGATAACATGCTGGATCTACGTGCTGGAGCTCCAGTACATTCTGCCAGAGTCGGTGTCTAATCCAATTAATAAATCCAAACTTAGTGATAAAACAGTGCTGACAGTGAGGGGCTCAGGTTTGTGTATGACATTTCCAGACTTCTGTCATTGGTGAAGATTCATCTGATTAAAGCCGCCGTTGTGACGGAGTGACGTGCGTGTTTGCAGCAGCCAGCGCAGCGATGAGGTCTGTCAGCAGCAGCCGTCCACGTGCTCTCAGCACAGGTGCTGCCTCAGCTCCGTATGCTGCTGTGTATTTTAGGAGGCTACCACCCTAATGGGCTCTGATGGGATGATTGATGAGCGCAGCCCAGAGGAGATCAGCCACAGACACTTTATATTCCTCTGGTGGGGTTGGCGGCACAGAGCCAAGTGCCGGCT